>CAOJBJ013060414.1:0-10349 GCA_948291685.1 Euphorbia celastroides
ACTTCTAAACATAGAGTTACCTTCTTTGTGAAATCACTGAAAGAAGATATTTTTGGCTCTGAGCCACTAATTCCAACATGGCACTCATAAATGCGCAACGACATGGGAGTTTTCGGGCGAGAGTTTCTCCACTTATAAGCAAACTCAGGAGGCGGTTCCCAATGGATGGCAAAAGGCTGCTTCCCTTCCGTACCTAGAAATCACTATCAAAGTTTAAATTAACAAACAATTAACGGGAAATGAAATATTATCAGAGTAGATTAGATGTGAAAATTATCAAGTCAGCAAGATAATCGCTCTGAGCATAGTCAAGTTATTCATCAAGCTGAATGATTCAGATAACCTTTCTTCAGAACAATGTTGCAATGAACAAAAGAATTTGACAAATTGCAAACCAACAAAATAAACAATAGCATTAACCAGAATGTAGAGTTGACCTGGATCCACATAAGTAGCCCATGCAGGTACACGTTCCAATGGACCATCAGGAGTATTGAAGTAAACCCTGTATTTGCTTCCATGAGCAACAGCTGGAGTGTACTTTTTCAACCATGCTTGCCTTCCTTTACGGGTCTCAAACCAATAAGGTATTGGAGGCTTCTTTGCCATAACTTTCTTGTACCACTGAGGGTCACTTATAACATTAAAAATATCGTATTCTTTTCCTTGATCAATCACATCATATGGGGGCAAGTTACTAGGCGGGTCGTCTTTGTGTTCTTCTTTCCATTTCCTATATCTCGTTTCAGCATCTTCAAGCGGTATTGCATCTAATTCTTCTTCTGTCACAGGGCCGTTAGGACCAAACCATTGCTCATATAACTTTGCTGGCACATGAAAACGGTTCTTAATGTACTCGTCTTCTCCAGGTTCCCAATACTCATCGTTTGCCTTCTGGAAGATTTCGTCAATACTAGGACCATTGTCGCCTTTATCATAGTCATCCACATTATTATACTGCTGAAAATAAAGTTCATCGGGTTCTTCTCCTTCTTTTAGTTTGTCTTCAAGAATGATAAACCAGTATCCATAATCATCAAGACCCAAGTGACCCTCTCTAGCACAGTTTTCAGTAGGTGACCATTCATTGAAGTCACCAACCAGGGCACAATAGCGAGCACCTTCATTTAAAAAAGAAAAAATCCAAAGTGACCTAATAGGCGAGGAAAATGAAAAGAGATAATTAGTGGTGATTTCAAGTTACTGATAACTGGTAAGAGAGACACTCCAGGAACCAGTAGAATGAGTTACACAAAAAGTATATACTTAATAGTAGCTAAGTACTGAAAAAAGGTGCATTGTTGCCTTGGGTTTATGTTTATCAAAGAAAGAAAAGTGTATAAAACCTGGTGCCCATTCCATCAAATCTACCCGATGCTCAGGATAACGATGAAGACCCATGAAGTCAAATCTATATGCAAAAAAAAAAAAGAAATGAAATGAACTCAAAATCATTTCACCAACTTGGTACAAAGCAGAATCGAGTTAAATGAACCAAAAATTAAGTAAACTTGTCTTCAAGACTAGCTTTTGAATTTTATCAACCACTGCACAAATTAACAGTATAATAATGAAGCCAACTTTAACAAAACGAACCCATAAGCAATGTCTTTAAGCATAAGATTCCGCTCGGAAAGTACTTCTTTGAGGTCCTTCATTGCTTTATGCCTGCATAAAAATGAGGGAAACAGAGAATTCAAACGCCAATTAATGTTTCATCGCTAACTCCATTAAATTTCAAGTGAAAACAGATTACAGAAGCATGATCGCGCCTAAAATCCCACCAATCGTCCAATCCAAAACCAAAAAATTTCATTGGAAACTCTCCAATCAAACAAGATAATTTTTAAATTCGACAATTTACGCACCTCTCGCGTAGAAACCGAGCAAATTTTTTATGGGAAATGCCGAGCCTGGTGAGAAATCCAACTGGGTCAACTCCTTTTTCGCCCTGGTCTTCGTCTTTCTTGCTCTTTTTGGAGTGTTTGTGTTGTTGGGGCTGTGAAGGTTGGTTGGTAGCAGTGCATGTTATGCGTAATCTGATTTTGCTTGGAAAATTAATGGTTGGAGGTTTGTTTTGCAAAAGAAAATGGTGAGTATGATTGCTTGGATAAAGAGAAAGAGAGAATTCAGTTGAAAGAAGCGAAGAAGTCATCTCTAAACCCAGAGGGAGCTACAGAGCACCCAACAGAGTGTCTTATGAGTGGAATGGGGTTTTAGATAAGACGAGTTGCTTTGGGGGGGTTTTTGAGTTAACTCGGGGTATGTACTGTCCAGTATATTGCATCACACTGCGAAAATATGCCTGGATTGTGTTTTTTTTAAAATGTATTTTAAAAACTTAATAAATAATTTTTTTAATATTAAATTATGTCATTAAATAAGTAATTATGTTCATTTTTCTGTAAAATGTTGCAGCTTAGCTAATAAAATATAACACACATTAGGAAATTTTTAAGATGTGTAAATATCTTTTTATGATTTTTTACTTTTGTTATTATTTTTTAATTAAAAAATTTCAAAATTTTTCATTAATGTGTATTACATTTTTGTTAATTAACCTGCAAAATTTTATACCAAAATAAACATAAGTTCCCCATTTCGTGAAATAATTTCATATAAAAAAACATTTCTTTATTAACTATCTGAAAACTCCAACCCATTTTCTTGAAAAAATAACACAAACTTCTGAGGCAAAACACAAAAAATGTTTTTCTAATTGACCCATAAGAATATTTATTTCAAAATTATTTTCAAATTTTCCAGATATAGTTATCAATTCGTACATAAATTTTTTTTATATTATCAACATATTCTAATTTATTTTCATTTTTTCTCTAGTTGATAAAAAGTTATTACGCATAAATTAGCCTTGTTTGCAAGTGTAGCAAATGTTTGATATGTCATGCTATGATACAACATTACAGTAATTTTTAGCAAATGATGCTTTTGTGAAGTCAGGGATGAATGTCACAGTGTAGATTGTATTGTGAAGTAATATTAGTTTTGTGTTTACTGCCTTGTTCAAAATAGGTTAAACTAAACACGGATGAATCTCTTAGAGGAGTGATTAGACATAATTGTGGTAAATGACTTGTGAGATTTGCTTGTAATGTTGGTATTTGTTCTAATGCTCGTGCATATTGACAACGAGCATACTTTGTAGAAATCAGATTGATAAGATTGTCTGTTGTGAAGTGAATGAATGCACGGGTTGTATTGTTGTTTACGGGCTTCAGTCTCTTTGGATTGTCGATATTTTTTTTTATTTTAGTAATAAGAAGATATTATTGCCTAAATTGTTAATTGTGGGACTTGAAGCCACACTTATTGAATTTTCTGACAAAGTGTGGTGGCCACTAGACTAAGTCTAGTGGTTTGGATTGTCGATGTTTTGAACTCTTCATTGCGTAAAATTTAGCGGGTTTTTAGACCCCTAGGATATTTTTGCTTCATTTCTTTGTTTCTTCTTATTTTCAAAAAGAAAAAGGAAAACAAGATCCATGACTAACTGATTTGAAACATGCCAAATGGATCTACATGATCTCATTTACGTTAACTTTTTCAGTTAAAAAAAAGGAACAATGCCGGTGAGAATTTAAGTAGAAATTACAAACAAATGAAAAAAAAAGTTGAAATTGAAAGTCGAGCCAAACCAAATAGAAACTTGCGTTAAAGCATACAATTATTTAGATTAGCCCAAAAAACTAGCGGACTTAGATAATGATTAATTAAGTAATTGACAAGAATCCGATGAAATTATGAAATCAAGGACGGGGCGGCGGAGGATGAGGGGACTGGTGGAGGGGAACAGTAGCAGAAGCCGATGTTGAAGTGGGAGTGATTTCGTGCTGCGATTTTTTGAAGTGAGTCCACGTCAGTATCTCCAGAACCGCAACAATGGCGGCAAATGCAACCAGAATCCCAGTGTAAGCCCATCTCCATGTCTGGTCTGGTTTCAATATGTCGATCCCGTTGAATATGTTTATTGATATCACTGCCAGCAGTGCATACCCCAGAAAATGATGGTACATGTTCCAGTACTTCCTGTACTCGTCCTTCTCCTCCGGTTTCAACCTCAATGCCAACATCTACACATACCCAATTCAATAATGTTGGCGTAAACACGTGGTCAAATGAAAGAGAGAGGGGAAAGAGTATACTTGTAGAGTAGTGAAAGTGAAGATGAAGATTGCATAAAGGCGGTGGGTTTGGAAGTTGTAGAACTTGGAGGCAGAGCCGAGAATCAAGCCAATGACCCAGCCAATAGTGCCGATGGCGTAGCCTGCAATTTGGCAGAAGACGTGAAGCCTAAGCCACCATTTCCACTCCATTGGATATTTGCAGTATCTTGCCACTATTACTCCTGTTGGCAGCAACACTCCCCATCCTGCTATGTTCAGTATCCCGTGCACCTACACTTAATACTTCACTTAGTTTTTCTATTACCAACAAAATGGGTAAAAATTGGGAATATGAATGCATGATACAATGTTCTTACCATACGTAAACGTCGCCTGTTCTGCCCAACGTGGCTGACCGGTTCGCCCTTTTTCAAGTCAATAGTCTCACTACTATCGACGTTTTGCAATATAGTCGGATGCCCCACCGGCGTCACTCCATCTGTCCCCAAATACCCAACTTGCCACACATGATTTAGCTTCGATATATTATACTCCGTCGCCAAAACCATTCTCCCTTGTATTATATGATAATCCAAAAAACGCTTATACCACATCGACAAATTATAAAACGCCACCTCACCTTTCGCCTCGTCTAACCTTTGGGGCAACAATTTGCAACCCATTTTGGTATCACTTGTAATGTTGTAAGTGTTAGCCCCAAATGACCCATTCGGGTGTCTGATGCCTATAATCGCCCTTGTGCCCACCATTTGAGGCCGCTCGGCGGGATTCACCCCCCAGGCTAGCCAGTCAATCCCTTCATAGAGTCTAGCCCCGAAAATTATACTAATTTCTCGGTCGTTTTCATTGTCGATTCTCCAAGCAAATTCTGCCCCGAGTGTTGTTAGCTTCTTGCAGGAACTGATGGAGAAGTTTTGTTTTTGGACTAGGAGGTAGAACGACTCGGAACATGGGGTGTGATGGGCAGTTGTAGCTGATGAGATTGCTAAGATTAAGGTTGCAAATATAATCATAGCAGAAGACATTTTTCGATATGATATGTGGGGATGTTAAGGTTGTTTTTATTGATTGTACTATGTTTGGGGTTTTCTTGTTGTCTTTTATTTGAAGAATTTGATTCAACTTTTGAGCTTTTTTGCGTGTTGGGGAACAAAAATGGTAAACAACTTTAACAATTCATGACTTTATTCCATCGTGATTGTTTTTTTGAAGGAGTTCTTCACAAGTAATGTATATTATCTCAAGGCATGCATTTCTGCATCTATTTCCTTTACTTTGGAACATGATATACACTTTAACTGTTTACTAGAAAAAGAAAAAAAAATAATTTTAATGACATTTTAATGTGTGGTGAAAGTCTAAAACCAATGGTCAATAAGTTAAATTCAAATTGCACATGATTTCTTTATCAGACCTTTTAATATTTTTACTAGAATACCTTTTATTTTTTTCGAATTACATTTGCATACAAATTTGATACAAATATACAAGTAAATAGACACTAAATAAACATAAATTAAGTCAGTACATCTGAAGTGCAGTGAAAATTTTTCTATGCATTCAATGTAAGCGCGACAATGCATTTTTTTTAAGAAAAATTATAATGTAATTTACGTGAAAAATTATACATTGTCTATTTAGAATTTGTTGGCAGATCTCACATTTCCGCTTTGGTCATGATTAGATATCATTTATGCAATTTGGATATTAGATTAATGAAAAATAAATGTATTCTTTCTTTGAATAAAAGCAGAAGTTTACTAAAATAGTGGTAAAGTAACTCGTGTATCATGGAGTTGAACTCCTCTGTTGTATTGTGCCTTGCTCACCTAACTAAGAATCCCATTCACCTATATTTTTTAGCCTTTTTGGACTAAAGGCAAAGGAAAAAAGATTATCTGATATTCGCATGATTTGTTTTTTCTATCAATTTTAGTGAGTTTTTGAAAGTTTCTCTCATGTGTTTACATTAGATATAAAAGTTTTTTTGATAGAAATACAAAATGTGTACAGGATTCAATAAAAGTATACGAAATAAGAAAACATATAACATGTGAAAGCTCGAAACAAGCTTCTATTTTAGTACTAGAAAGAAGACGATAACAATGTATATTTATTTGTAGAAATAAACCTCAAACGAAAATCTGCTATTTCGAATAGCTGTATAATTTGACTATTGTAATTGTGGCTTGACTATCATATTGCAGCTCAAGTGGTATAGAAACTTGTATAGACAAATCATTTGGTAAGAAAACAAGCCATTGAAGCCCACATTATGTGTTAGCAACACTTGTGCATTCAGCTTTTGCTGAAGTTCTATTCAGAACTCCGTTTCTATGTTTTTCAAGAAACTAGAGCACCAGCGGAGAACAAACAAAATCGATCCCAAACTTTATTTTCGAGAAAGCTTACAACTCCCCCAATTTGAATCACAATAGCCATGAAACCATATTTGCTAGATAAAACAAACCAAGATTCAATGTTTCTTTATAAAATCTCAAAACTCGCAATGCTTGCTTGTATATGTATTTCAGAAGGTTGCTGCATGAATTGACTTAACTATTGAGCACAAAATCAAATATTCGGGAGATACAATATTGGTTTGTCTATCTTGCTAGATTGTTGACTTCTTAGGTCGATTTATTAAATGCAATGTTTAGAATTCCAAAAGACAGTATATTATGTAAATCCTCTTATTTTTGCGAGGAATTTGGACTTTGCAATTTCGGTGCAGTATGAGCTCAATACCAAGGCCCTTTAATTGCTGAGGCAAGGTTTCACATTTTTCATTGCATTTACATAAATTTATATGAAAGTAAAAGATGTTTACAATTTTATACCAATAAACATAAGATATCAACATCTTTAGGTTCCAAAATTCGTATCTTTAACTTCTAAAACGAAGAATCTTAAATTTGACATAACTCAATTATAGTTATTTTTTTTTATCAAAAACTGATAGGTAAATACTCGTTTGCATTCCAAATTTTTCTATAATAAGTTTGTTTATATAAAATACATAAGAAACTTTTGAAATTAAAAATTAAAAATATAATTATGGTTTTTTTAATGTCTAGACACTCCTCATACAACGCTTCTCACTTTTTATGTTTTAAATATACATAGCATTCTGCGAAGAACAAGTGTCAAGTAAAAGTTTTTGTTAATACAACTAATCCATATTTTTTAAGGAAAGAAATAATACCAATAGGAATAATGGTACGTGAAAATTTACAAAAAAAAATGATAAGTAAATATAAGGTTTGACTTGCCTTCCCTTATTAATTAATGTATAATTAACATGTAATTATATATGAAAAATAGTTGATAGCATAAATCCCAAAGTAGATGTATATATTTTTTGGGAAATTGATATGAATATACAAGTCTTCTAAATTATTTATACAAATTGATCAGTAGGAAATTTATTTACATAAATAATACCTATAATTTGTAATTTACAAAACTAACAACCTATTTAATATGCATCTCTTCACTTCATTCCTCTGCCTCCTCACCTATAATATCAGATTGTCTATTTTCATTTTCTTCACCAAAAAAACCTTCTTTTCCTCTCTCTTTTTGGTTTACCGATCAATTTTCATTTTTTCTTTCTCACTCGCCAGAATCCGATCACGATCTGCTCTCCACTGGCGGTTATCAACAGTTGCTTTATGATTCTTCTGCTAGATTTCAATTTCTGTTGCTCGCCAAAACTCCGATCCAAGGTCACCGATGAATTATCTCCCTTTCCTTTTGTTTCGAGCGGATTCTTCTGGTAATTTTTCAGTAGATCTCTCGGAACTTCCTCAACTCGCCGGCTCTCGCTCATCACTCGGATCTTTAGCTCCTCGTCGATCGAATTTGAGTTCGATTTCGTTTTTGAATTCGAATTTGACTTTGATTTTCGCGATTATTCCTGTTGATGCTGCAATTAGAGTTGATTTCTGTTGATTAGTTTCTTCGTAGACGTTTTTGTGGCCGCAAGGTCTGGAATCCTCGCCGATGATGCTCACCAGATAAAACCGGACGGATCGTTTGGTTCCGTTATTGAGTTTGCCGATCGATGATGGTGTTTTGCTCAGGCAAGATCTGGAGAACGACGAGGCGGAAGAAAAGGTGGAGTTCTGCTCTGATTAGAGCTTTAATCTATGAATTTATCGGTTCCTATCTAGCTTATATTTTTTACGATGGTATTGAACAAGTTTCATCTTTCTCTTTTGCAGGTTCTTTTCTCGGACATAAATGGATATGAGGTGAGTATATATTATGGCAGAAAGATCCCTCCATGTTAATATGTAATGTCTCTGGAATTTCAATCTGTATGGTCAGAACTCAGAAGTCATTCTTCCTTTTAATGATTGAATTTTATGGCTGTAACTGTGGTCTGTTCTATTTCTTTGGATAGTATAGTAGTATTGGTTGTATTTCTTAATCCTGATAGTGTGAAGAATTTCACTTAGATTGAGGATCGAAAACCACTTAAATGTTGTATGTCATTAAAAAAACAGCTCGCAAACAATATACTAGCTTGGTCCTTGCTAGAAATTTGATGTGGTTCTATGTTGGACTATTGGAATTGATGGAGTATAACTGCAATGTGCTTACAATCTCCTTACTCTTTTTTTCTTTGTTATGGTTCATGGCTTGCTATTGTCACTTGCATAAATATGCTCTGTCTTTATCAATCGAGTTAGCATCAGTTTTGAATGATCACTCGTAAAATTGTAGTTTAACTTTTCGCGTATGATTATAGAGGAGTTAACAACTCTCCTTCATGTTGTGTATTTTCCTTGTCTATGCTGACTTTTCGAGCAAATTATTCCTTCATCTACAAAGAGCTGAGATGCAATTAATGTGTTGCATTAATGGAAATGTGCATGTTGATTTGGGAACAGAAGAGAAGCACTGCTTTTGCAAGGAGGGAGACCTTTTGGTTATGGTGCATGATATTGTACAGTAGTATCGGTTTTTTTATGTAAAGCATATGTAATGGCAGTGTAAATCATATATAATTGATTTGTAAATCTGTTTATACTATCGAAACAGTTCGGAATTATTGGCTATGTAATGAATATGTAATGTATATGTAATGCATATGTAAATGGATGTGTGTAAAGCATATGTAAAGCATATGTAATGACTTTTGTAATGGATTTGCAAAGTTTATACAGTAACTATGTAAACCAGTTAGGAATTTTTATGTAAAGCATATGTATCGGAAATGTAAATCATATGTAATCAATTTGTAAATCTGTTTATACTATCAAAATATATTCGAAATATTGTTCTATTTGTTCTATTCAAACAATTCGAAATTATTGGCTATGTAATGCATATGTAAATGAGTGCGTAATAAGGTGTTTTTACTTCTGTTTAACCAGTTCAGAATAATATGTAAATTAAATGTAAAACATTTGTATATGCCATGTAAAGAGTATGTAAAGCAGATGTAAAACATATGTATTGAGGTGTCATTTTTGTAAATACAAAACTTGAGTGGATACTTGGTGTAAATATGAAACTGTTTTTATTATTCATATAATAAGTGAAACTTAGTTGTCATTTTCTTGAATGAAAAGTTTGTTTTTTGTATATTTTTGTAAGTTACCCTAATTAAAAAGGAAAAATAATATTATTTCGACAAACATGCAAATACATAAAAATAAGGGTAAACTTAAAAAACATACCTTATGGTTTCGACCATTTCAAAAAGGGGCTTGAGGTTTTTTCCTGTCAAAAAAGGGCTTGTGGTTTTGAAATTTTTTCAAAATAAGGATAATCATTTAAATTAATGATGTTACTGAAGATATTTTAATCATGTCAACACTTCTATAGTTAAACCGTATTATTTAAAAATTATTCATTCACATCCGAACAATTTTTGGAATTTATTCAATTTTTTATGATTTTTTAAAGTTTGCACCATATTTAATTGTAAGAATTAGTTCTTTATCTTAAAAAAATTCAAAATTTATGTATAAAATGTATTACATTGTCATCAATTAATTACAAAATTTTGTACTGAAATAAATAACATAACCTCTAGTTGTTGACAAATTTTCAAAATAAGGATATTAAGTTATCTCCTTTCTGAAAATTTTTTGAAACCTCAAACCCCTTTTTGAATGAAAAAAAAACCTCAGGCCCTGTTTTAGAAATAGTCGAAACCACAATATATGTGTTTAAAGTTTACCTTAAAAA
>CAOJBJ013061585.1:0-16151 GCA_948291685.1 Euphorbia celastroides
TCCACCATTTCACTCAGTTTCCGTTCTCTCTTGATCGCCGCTTTCCGGTAACCTTTTCTTTTCTCCGACTGCAATTTCTCCTTTCTTTTCAATCTCTGCTTTTAGATTGTACCTTTTGCCGCTCTTCTTTTTGGTAGCCATTTCATTTGTTCTGCCGCTGTTGAATTTAGGGAATATTACGCATTAGGTTTTCACTGTTATTCTAAGTAATTTCTTGGTTCGTGAAATGAATCAATTTGTTTTGCCTGATAATTTCGCTTTTGCTTCTGTTTCAGTTTCATAATTTCAAATGAGAAAAATAAGAAGGAATTTAGGGAATATTACGCATTAGGTTTTCACTGCTATTCTAAGTAAGTTCTTGGTTCTTGAAATGAATCAGTTTGTTTTGCCTGATAATTTCGTTTTTGCTGCTGTTTCAGTTCATAACTTCAAATGAGAAGAATAAGAAGAAGAACAAAAGATGAATCAGGGGAAGTTAGCCACATCCTGAAGAACTATTCAGGTCCTTCACTTTCAAGTCTGCCTCGGGAAATTCTCGTTTATATCCTGATTAGGCTCACTGTAAAGGGGATTTTGAGATGCAAACGGGTGTGCAAAACCTGGTGTGATCTGATTTCAGGCCCTGAGTTTTCTCAGTTCTATTTTGAGCGAGGTCAGGTCTATCCCCTTATTCGATTCCCGGCTCTACCGAGTTTTTTGTATCTTGTGCATCCTGAAAAGGATGAGTTTGATCTAAAGCTTGATATGTGTGACCATACTAGCTCTAGATTGAAATGTGTCTGTAATGTGAATGTTGAGCTTCACACCAAATTTGAATTCCCATTGGCCAACTATAGCATAGTGAACTCGTGCAATGGCTTGCTTTGCTTGTCTGGTCCATCGGTTAGTGATCCGCTTATTGTATGCAATCCTGTCATTGGAGAGTTTATGAAGCTCCCGGTCTTAAAGACTAAGCAAAATGTTACTCGTGGTTATATGAATTATGGTTTCGGTTTCGGTCCAAAAAGTAAGCTATATAAGGTCGTTATATTGAGTAACAGCTGGCTTGGATGTGATGGTAAATATGTCCAAGGTATGATGGCTGAAGCACTTACTCTAGGTGCTGACTCATGGAAAGACATTGGTTTTTATGTGTTCAAATACTTCGAGAAAATTCCCCCGACTTACTTGAACGGGTTTCTCTTTTGGTTCTCTAGTGTACAACCAGTCAGTATATTTTCTTTTGACATTGAGAAGGAGCTCTTCGAGCCTGTTGAAGCACCTCCTGTGAAGAACACAAGTCCACATTATAGTAATGTCGGGATGGGAGTATTAGGGGAAGAACTCTGCATGACTGCTGTTGGCGAGGAAACATTCTCGACTGTTATCGTTAATGTTTGGCTAATGAAGGATTGTGGTGGTGAAAAGGAGTGGTCTAAAGTTTACTCTTTGAACTTGTATTCAAATTTGGGACGCCTTTGTTTTGGCCAATATAAACCCATCAAATACTTGAATGATGGAGCATTGCTTATGTCTCAGGGTCATCAAAATCTTTTTATATATAAGGATCCAAGAAAAAATGGATTCCGATGTTTGAAGGTGCCAGACTTTGGTAGAATGGAAGTAATTGTTCATACTCCGAGCTTTGTTTCACTAAAAGATGCATTATCTGGACATAATGTGAAGGTGCTAAATGTCTTGAAATCAAGGTAATTTTCATCGCCATTATCCTTAAAACTCGGCTTATTTCAATTTTCATCATAGATCCTTCTTTTAATACATATATGTGTGTGTTTGGAGCCTCGCATTTGTTGCCTTATCATGATACATAGCCATATATTCCCCGACAGTTTTTTTGAATGCAGCTTTTGATTATAAAAATTGAATTGCCAGAAATCGTGCAAAACTTTAAAAATCTGTTGGCAGAGAATTTGAAGTTGTCTATTTCCTTCCCTTCCTTTTTTCTATAAACAATATATCCTGTTTTTTCGTGCATTTCTGACTTATCGTACATCAATGCATTAACCAGGTGTTCAGGCTATGGTATTTCTATTGTGGAAGAAGAAGTGTATGATTCGGTAATCTGGGTCTGAAGAAAAGGACACGGGGTCTGATTCTGAAGATAGGGATTTGGGGTTTGATTCTGAAGATAGTGATTTCGGGTTGAGATGGCTTATGAATGATTGTTAACTATTACTCCAGCAGCAGAGGTAAATGTTGCTTTGGATATCTGCTAATATATCACTTAACTTTTTTGTCGACTGACGATATGAACTATGCGGTTTGTTTTCCTTGAAATACCTTATGAAGGATGCTGATTTAGTATTGTAGTTGTCAACGGTTAGAGCATGATGTTATCTGATAGCAGAAAATCCATAGAACTTGAGTAGTTTTGATATTTCTTTTATTAAATGTGTCGTCAGCTTATTCAACTAAATTGAATCAAATTGTTTGCAAAGAACACAAACTTTACACCGGGCCATTTCTTCTCCTATTACTGTATTAGTTAATCTTTAAATTTGCTCGATAGGTATTTTGGTGTTAGAAAAACGAGCTTTTTATCATGCTTATTCTAGTGGCTGTGGAGCTTGTTTTGGCAGTTTGGATGGAAGTGTGTTAAAGGTCATGTTAGGCAGCCGGATTTCGGTTAATTTGATCAACTTTAACCGTTACAAAGCCGGGTCTAGGTGATTATTTCCAGACCCTTATCTTCGAATCAGGTTGTAACTTGTAGCTCAATCTCTAGCTCTAACTATCCCAATCAGCATTAGCGGATCTCTTAGTTTCCTAGATCCTAAAAACAACCACCTTACTGGCTTCACTATTGCCGTCGCATTTGAAAAACGTTTCCAGAATTACATAACTTGATTTGTCTCTGAAGATATTTTCTGTATATAAAAGCAGTGTTCTCTTAGTTAGAAATGTGTTCCTATTCTTCAAGCTCTCTCTCATGTTTGTTTGTTGGAAACTTGTACTAGAATGGAAAAAAATTGAGTTAATTCATATTTTATTATTTTTTTTATCTAATGGTTGTGTGTTATTATTTGGTTTCGAACTTTTAATTATTATATGGATGAGAATAAAGTAAAAGTTAATTATATTTATAACACCTAAGCTAATTAAATACCTGTCTTTATGACCTTTAACTTTTCTATTACACTCAGCACGTTCCTCCTCCAAAACCATCGTTATTTTCTTCTCCTGTAAAACCATCATTCTTCCTTTTCTCCTCCTCCATTCAACGATTTTTTCTCTTTCTCGACGAGATTTCGGTCTTAATCCACCACCTCTTCTTTTTGTTGTTGTTTCCCTGCTCTATTCCGACGAGATTTCGGCCTTAATTTCGGTTTCAATCGGTTGTTCTTCAACTTCGATTCTTTTTTCCGGCGAAATTTCAAGCGCTCTATCCATCTCTTCTTCTTCTTCTTCTTCTTCTTCTTCTTCTTCTTCTTCTTCTTCTTCTAGTGAGATTCGGTCTCCTCCTCCTCTTCTTCTTCTTCTTCTTCTTCTTTCGTCTTTTCCTAGTGAGATTCGGTCTCTTCTTCTTCTTCTTCTTCTTCTTCTTTTCATCTTTTCCCAGTAAGATTCGATCTTAATTTCGGGTTGATTTGATCTGCCGCCGGACAGATCTGTTCATGTTTCAACGATATATCATGTTATATCATATAACATGATATATCCTGGATATAACATGATATAATATCATAGATATATAATGTTATTCTTTTTGTTGATTGTTGCTTTGATTTTCAATTTATATATACAGTAATCTTGATTTTTGGTGTTATATCAACGATATATCCTGTTATGTCCATGATATAACATGATATATCCAGGATATATCCTAATACATATATTTTGACCACGTTTTTAGACTAGGAACGTGCTGAGTGTAAATATTTTAGTTGTTTGGTCAGTGGATGATATGATTTTACTAGACTGGGTGTTTTGCCCCAATCCATGTTTCATATTGGTTAAGCCATGTAAGTTATCCTTAAATTTTTCCCAACAAGAAGTGTTTGCTAAAAAGTATCTATTATTTACTAAATATTCTTAATTAGAATATAAAGAGAGTGAACACTGAGATCATACCTTTATGACATTTTGCTTTGAATTGAACCGTAAGAAAATCCTCTGTTCCCGTAATGTTGTTCTCCTCTCCTGTCTGCCTTTTAAAATTTGACACGTGGCGATTTCAATCTTAATCACCTAACCCCATTTAACGTAACTTTAACATATGTTATCCTCTTATTCTTATGAAGACCTATTGCATCGGGATTCCCTGAAATTGTCCCATTTTATCTCTCGTTCTTCAACTTTCAAGTGTACCTTTCATCTTTTGAGCTTGTATAAATGGGCTTTTTGCTCCCCTCAACTTGTCAAAAATGTACCTCTCATTCTTCTCAAGAGAACTAGACCAATCTTATAATGAAGCATGCAATACACGCACGCCTGGTAAGACGGTTTGAAAAGTCAAACCACTAATATCTTTAACACTTCACATTTTATTTAAAAAAAACAATAAAGCAAATGACGACGGGATTGGAAAATAGAATAAGGGGATTTGGGAGTTTGGATGTGTGGCCGACAATTAAGCGGTGGAAATTTGGGGTTTGGATGGCAATCAGGTTCAATTCATCTTTCTTTCTTTTAGATTTATCTATTTCCCTGTTGATCGAGTTTTTATGTGATTGTTTTTATTTCATTTTTTTGGTCTAACTAGGGTTTCTTCTTGTATGTTCTGGTTCATATCTTGAATCAATTGTCGATCTGCTAGGCTCCAACTTGGAATTTTTGGTTTAATTAGCGTTTATGTGGTGGTTTTTTGGTCGACAATTGTGTTGTAATTTTGCTGGCTTTTGGTCGACGGGGTGTTTTGTTTTTGGTGGATTTTGGTCGACGGCGGTGCTTTGTGTTCTGGTGGTTTTGGTCGACAGGGGTGCTAGATTTCTGGTGATGTTTTGGTCGACGGCGGTGTTGGATTACTGGTGATTTTTTGGTCGGAATTTTGGTGCTAGATTTGTGGGTAAATGGATGGGATTTGTGGGTAAACGGGTCGGGTTTATGGGTAAACGGGTTTTCACTCTCTTGACTTTTTAAACTAGTGTCACGTCAGCGTCACATCAGCATTAAGGGGGTCTATGATACTGTTTATACAAGTTCAGGAGGTGAGAGGCACTTTTGAAAGTTTAGAGAGTGAGAGGCAAAACGGAACAACTTCAAGGGATCCCGATACATTTGGCTGCTTCTCAAACCGCCGGCCCTCGGCGATGTTTTGCCGAACGCCGTAACCGTCCTAGAGGCAGTGGCCGAACTCCCAATGTGGCCCAAAAACGCTGCACTGGCCGGCGTGTGACCCAATCACTGCCTTCGCCATAAAAGAAGCTCCGCTGGCTCTATTTTGCAGACAGTAGAATTGAATATGCCACTGAATAACTTCCAATTAGCATCATTTCTGAAGCATAGAAAGAGCCATGTTTATTTTGATTAGACCTCTTTCCCTCCTGCAGTCTGTGACTGTGATGACGTTCTTCGGGCCGAGACATCAAACAGGCCGAGGCATCAAACGGGTTCAATTGCCGGCGTTTGGGCAACTATCACCATTGTTAAGGACTGAGAATTAAACCCTATGCGATCAAAATCTGATTTGAGGGATCAGAATTTCTTTTATTGGAATTGGAACTCTGATTAGGGGAGGAAACATTGAGAAGCAGAAGAATAAGGGAAGAACAAACGTTAAATGGGGTTAAATGATTAGGATTGAAATCAGCACGTGTCAAATTTTAAATGGGGAAACATTACGGGGACATGAGATTTTCTTCCATTATACCTTCATCCATAGTCATGAAACTTGGATCAGACCGGCTGATCGGACCGAGTTTGACCAGAACCGAACTTTACTACTAGACTAGGGCAATTAGTTGATATTAAATACTTATATTGTAACTTTATATAAATTTAATATGATATTGCTTTAAGAAAAATACGTTAAATTTATAAGTTAAATGTTAAAATGTATCGTAATTCAAATATATTTAATGTAACGAATGGCATGAAATATTTTCAAATCAAATAGACAATCATTATTTGTTTTAAACTTATACTTTTTTATTTTGTATATTGTATTTAAAAATCTAAGTTTCACAAATTTAATGTTTAACCAAATTATTTTTTACAATATAAACTAAATTTGATAAAAAATTTCATATAATATATAAGCTATGATCGAATTCGGACTAAGTTCAATTTTAATAATCCATTATTTCACTAATTTATGTCACGTTGCATTTTTATTTGATATATAAATACGAATTATAGAGTTAATATAAAGTTTTGTTACGCGTTGATAAGGCTAACTTATGTTTACATACTTAAAGTATATTCTATGGTGACTTTGTTTTTTCCTTACTTTGCCTCCATCACCATTGGATTGGTATCACCATTGGATTGAAATTCATCCCACCAATCCAATGGTGATAAATGGGAAAGTACGGTTAACTTTGAAAAAAACAAAGTGATCGTAGCGTTCACCCATACTTAATATCAAGTTATTTTTATTATTTTAATATTTTAATATATTTAAAGAAAAATTGGTTCAACCACTGATTTAATCGGTTGAACCTTAAATTCATGAACATGTTCCTTCACCAGTTTGATAATCGGTCCGGATCTAAAAACCGTGTCTTCATCTACTAGCAAATCTACATTAATTAGTGTTGATATGTCGGTCACATTCAATTGGGTTTTTTTAATCATTCGTCTAAATTTTGAATTGAAATTCAAACAAAACAAGCAATTAAAGTTTTTTTTTTGCATTTACGTTAATTATCCTTCCCCAATCTGCCTGTGTTTCTTTTTCTTCTTCCTCACTGCAACTCTTCATTTACTTTTTCCATCTTTTTCACTTTTAAAACTTTCAACTACATTTACAACTCCAACCTCCTAACTCTGCCCCTTTCCCTATTGTCCTCTACCATGGCAAAAATGAATTTGTTCTGGAAAGAAGTTAAAATCAAAGGAGTAGAATAAGAAAACGGCTGAGTCTGATTCCAAAAACTAATATTGTTGCTTTTGTTCATTTTCTTGTTTCTCTTACTTTAGCTTCTTCTTCTTCTTTAGAGGGTGATAAGGAGCTATAGGGGTTAAAGAATGATTTAAGCATATAAACTTGAGGTTATAAAGGGATATAGGATGGTTCAAGTTGAAAAAATGAGGTTAGATGAAGCTACAAAAATTTATGCAAGATGGTTCAAATACAAAAATATGATATAAGAGGTTATATGATGTTTAAGTTCTTAAAAATGAGGTTATGACATTTAAGCACAACAACATTAGGTTATAGGAGGTCATATAAGTTTATGCAAGGTTAAAGAAAGACTTAAACACACAAAGAACGGGTTATAGGAGTTTATAAGACGTTTAAGTACATAAAAATAATGTTATAAGAAATTTAAGTACAAAAGCATCAAATTATAGGAGGTTCTAGTAATCTATTCAAGGAAAAATGATTTAAATACATAAACAGCAAAATATAGGAGGCTATAGGATGTTTGAGAGCATGAAATGATGTTATAAACACAAAAACATGAGATTATAGGATGTTTAAGTAAAGGTTAGGTTACATAATGTTATAAAATAATTTGGATGCATAAAGAACAAGTTGCAGGAGGTTAAAGAAGATTACAAGTCATAGGACATTTAAGTATAAAAAATAGGATTATAGGAGGTAAAAGAAAAATTCAAAAGTTTTTGTCCAAAATATATCAATATGAACTTTATTTTAAAAAGATAAAAATAAAATAATTTAAAAAATCAAACAAAAAAATCATTAGTTTAAAAGATTTGATGATTTTACGTGACATAATTCAAAATAATGAAGAGAAATGTTTGAATTGAGGGTTGTAAAGCGAGAAAGAGGGGTAGCGTAAAAGCTGATAGTTCATGTGAACAAAATAATTATTTATTTATTTTAATAAAAAGTAAAACTAAAATCAATTTATTCCATAAGCATATATCTGCAAGTGATTGAAGACATGGAGGCTATAATTCACTTAAGTGGGGCTGAAATCTATTTCTGTGTTACTCTATCTGAGAGTTTACATTTTCTAAAACCACATTGGCTTGATTTTTTATTGACACGAGACGCCATATTTCTTTTATTTATTTTTTCTTTTTTTGGCATTACTATTTTGTAACAAGCACTGCTGTAATACGCCATCATTTGCACTTAAACTAATTATGAATCGACCATTTTACATCTGCCATTAACTACGATGTTAATAGTTTCATCGTCAACAAAAACTATTTTTAGTGTAAGAAAATAACTCATATCATAATATTTTTAACTAGTGACAAATAGAATTAAAACAAAATTTTATTTTTGAGGTAAAAATACACTATCTATTAGAATAAAAATTCTAAATATAGTAAAGATTCCTACAAAGGCGAGCCATTGATTAACTATGGTTTAGGTCGAGATCCTTACGCATAGCTAGTGTGTGGTAACTACCATCATCTATAAATAAATATAAAAAAATTCTGATTATTATAGGTAAAAGACATTTCTATGTTTAGGTTTTATAATTCCTTATAAATACCATTTTCTGTAAATTTCTCCATATATACTCATCAAATTTCATCTATCTCCAGATAGCAGCCATGAAGAGTTTTTATATTTGTGTTGTTGTTCTTTCTCTCTTTATCGCCATTGGTACAAATCTTTATGTCAATTAATATCTTTATTGATACTTTTTTTTCAATATTTTAAAGTCAGAATTCGACTGTTGCAGGAAGTAAAGAAATAATGGTGGAAGCAAAGGAATGTTCAGAGTTATTGCCGGAAAAGAGAGACAATTGTGATCCAGATGAATGCAATAACGATTGCATTTTCACCTTCGGAGCTGGTTCTACCGGAAAATGCTCCGGCAAAGACTGCCACTGCACCTACTCCTGTTAATTCTTTTCCATTTCAACTTCATTTATTCTAAAACATATATTGATATGTAATAATATGAGATTTTATCATTTCATTTCTGGATTTTATTTAAGATGTTATCAATAAAATTTATCACCTGTTCATGTCAATACAATGTAACATGTGCAAAAAAAAATTGTAGCCACTCCTTAAAAGTCGCCAAATCCAATAAATTATCGATTCTTCCAACTGAAACCATCTCCATTAGCAAACTCTTAAATGGATCACTGCTTTTCGATGTTGTCTTCGACACATGATCAAATTCGTAATCATAATAACAAACTTTGTTGGCAAAACCACAATCAGTTCCAATTTGGGGCTCAACTAGTGCACTTGTTTATCTGAGTTCATTCTTCTTCATATTATGCGAAAGGACCTCTCCTTTGCTCTGATCCCATGAAAAATTAGGAGACTAAAAAATTGTTACATACTTGCAACTTGTTGAAATCAATAAATTATTGCAACTTCAACTCTATACTTGGTACCGCAAATTAGTAGAGTTGTTTATGAAAGGACTGATGTAATGCTCGACTCAAATTCGATGCCTTAATGATGCGTTTGCTAACCCGATTTTTTAGCTCAGTCTGTAAATGAATCAAAGGATGATTCAATTAGAGGCTTAAAAACAAATTTATTAACTAGCTTTGATAAAATGTTGCAAACTAGCTCATTAAAAACATAATGAAGCAAACTTATATATTCATATCGTGTTGTATCGATAGTTGTCTAGCAATATTCCATAAATTCTATGGTCCCATTCTATTTATAAATAATGGCCAAATGTAAAGGTAGGCCTCTAAAGTTGGCAAAAAAATCACGTGCTACCCCGAACTTTTAACCTTTACACATAACCCCTTCATGTAGGCTAAAATGTATAACACGAGTCCAAACTTGTGGCACATGATGAGAGACAGTTTGATTTTTTAAGAGAGTAGATAGAAATTTGACCAACTTTGGCCAGTGAACTCCGGCAAAAACTTGGTGAACGCCGTTAAATTTAGGCTACCTCTAGTGAAAATTCGGCGTACTCGGACTGACAAAATTCTAAAGACATGCAAATTTGAAAGTCTGTGTTAACTTTGAAGTGGCACACTTTCATTAGTTTGACTTTCAAAAAAATGACAGGCATATGCAACTGTATTCCACTTGTTTGGATGAGATTCGGCAAGTCTTCACCAAGGAGTTATGTCATACATATTTACCAATATTAGGAAGTTATATGTTATGGTTGAAAGTTTGAGGTGACACATAACTATTTTTTTGTCAGCTTTAGGAGTCTCCTTATGCATTTGACTTAAAAAAAAATTCATTACTTTGTCATTCACAACAATTACATGAAGATGTAAAATCTAATGTAGAGGCATATATAGACTAAGCAAGACCCAATACATACAAGTTCTCTAAAATTGTTTCTAATGGTCTCTCACCCCAAATTTTTGAAAGCATTTTTCGTCCCTTAAATTTATTTAAACTGCACCAATCGGCCCCAATGCTTATGCAGCTTGCCAGTTTTTTTACTGGGATTGACTTTTTTAATAATAGAAATTAAAAAATGGCAAGCTGCAAATGGTAAGTGTCTTAATTTTCTTTTTCTCAACACCATTGTTGCTAACAATTTTTTTTTTCAAAACTAAAGAATAAAGCTAGCCTAATTATCAATCTGATAAGTCAATCACTAGAATTGTATACCATAAGCTAATTCCAAATCCAAAAATACCTCAGAAAGTAGAAACGAAGGATGTAGAAAACCAAATTGAACAACAACGCACAAAATCAATACAACAAGGCAACATTGACTTTGAAAAATCACCTGAGGCAATAGTACAATCGCCACAATCAATTGTTTTCTCCCTCTTTTTCTATGGTTGTGCAAGTAAACTCCATTGACTTTGGAGCTAGGATTAGGGGCAAGATTTGAAGCGGTTATGGTGGAAGGGTGAAGGTGAGAGAGGGATCGAAAAGGATAACACAAGCACACATTAGCAGACCGGAGGAGTCGGAGGTGATGGAGCTAGGATTACAGTCGGGGTGAGGCAATTTTGTTGGTCACACCATCAACATCCGATAATAAATTTCATCATATATAATTCAAACCGAACACCTACCGAATGAAAAAAATGCACATCAAAATTAATATAAATAATTGAAACTGTTAATATTTATTCCAAAAACGGAAAACAAATGTAGCTAGATAGTAACTATTTTTGGCTATTAAACTAATAAGCATTAAATTTCTAAATGTACCTAAAATATTCTTACAAGACTAATTGTTGAAACACGACGCTAACAAATATTGATTAGATTCAACCATATCCAATTGTGTAAAGTTCCATTTTACTGAATTTCATCCATAATTCCGTATTGATTAGATTTCTCCAATTAGTATCTAAAATCAAATTATTGAAAATAAAATCCTCATAAAAAACTAACAACAGAATGTGAACAGAGTTAGAAATTCAAGCATAGAATATTTATAATTAGGAAGCAATAAGAATTGAAAACTACATACCTATTTAATTAGAGGAAGAATCACTTATAAAGGCAAATGGTAAAGGAAAAAGGAAAAATAATAGAAAAATGAACAACTTTTATAGGAGTCTTGCAAGAATAGGAAAAGAACAATAAAAATGAGCTTAAAATACACAAGATCAGCATACGAAACTGAAAAAAGGCACCTTTAACCATTTAATTGATGAAAAAATATTATTTAAATTACTTCTTTATTTATTCTGTACGAATTAAAGAAAGGGAAATTGTATGAGGTACTCTCTATTATTTAAGCTTTTTATTTATGTTTTTACTACTTTTTTTTTTGTCCTTTTCTGCCTTCCTTCTCCTTCCATGCGCCTCCTCCTTCTCCTCCTAAGATGTCACTATCAGTTTTCTCTCTCTTCATTAATTTCGATTTTCGAAACTTAAAATCGTTATATCTCTCAAACCGTTGATGTTTAGGCTCGGTTCTTTAGAATTTTTTGTTCGTTTTATTTTTATCTTTTAAACAAGATTCATGATGACATACTTTTGACGAAAAAAAATCGAATTATAGATTTTTTTATAATGATCTATAAGGTTATAGATTTTTTTATAATGTTTTATAATGTCGTAATTTTTTCTGTAATGATCTATAATGGTCTATAATGTTATAAAAACGATCTATAACGATCTATAATGTTATAGAATTTTTATATAATGTCGTATAGGTTACAAAATGACATTATAGATCATTATAGGTTTACGAAATAACATTATAAATCATTATAGGTTTACAAATTGACATTATGGATCTTTACAAATCATTATAGGTTACAAAATGAAATTATAGATCATTATAGGTTCGCAAAATGAAATTATAGGTCATTCTAGGTTCGTAAAATGACATTATAGATCATTATAAGTTTACAAATTGACATTATAATTCATTGTAGATCATTATAAGTTTACAAAATGACACTATAGATTATTATAGGATAGAACATTTATAGTCCCGTAGAATGAAATTATAGATTGTTATAGGTTTACAAAATGACATTATAGATCATTATATATCACTATAGATTCTCAACATGATATTATAGACCATTATAGGTTTACAAAATGACATTATAGGTCATTATAGGGTTATAAAATGACATTATAGGTCATTATAGTTTTATAAAATAACATTATAGATCATTATAGATTTATAAAATGAAATTATATGACATTATAAGTTTACATAATCCAATTATAGGATATTATATTTATATTATAGGTATACAAAATTAAATTGTATCACATTATATAGCTAACCATAGTTTTTTTTAATAAAGAAGAGGTTTGAGGTGGAGTTGCATTTTCAAATTACAAAAATCAATAAAAATCAAGTATATGCTTACAATTGTGAAGCAATGAAACACTAGGAAACTTACAAATTATACCTAAACTATTTGCTTCTCACTCACATAACTACAAGCCCAATCATGAATAATAGACAATAGCAACAAATATTCAAGAGTAAAACAGCATACTATCCTTCAATCTCAAAAGTAAACACACAAAAGTAATCGACATTTTTCATTGAAGAAGTTGAAGGGGTAAAGCTGCCGGAGGGGAGGACGACGACGGTGTCGAGAATGGCGGAAAGGGCGACGGCGACCTCACTAGATCCAGTCGATTTTCCGACGGTGAGGGATAGAGCTGTCGGGAGGGGAGGACGGCGACAGTGATGGGAACGACGGAGAACGACGACGAGTGAGATATGGACAACGGTGTGAGATCTGGACAACAGGAACGGCGGTGGTGTGAGATCTGGACAGCGGGAACGACGACGGGTGAGATTTGGACAGCAAGAACGGTGATGATGACGGTTGCTAGATTTGAAGGGCGGCAGGGGAATTCTGGCGAGATCTGGCAATTTTTCTTTTGATTTTTGTACTGCCGGTGAACAATTCCGGCGTGTGGATGTGATGGTCGGCGAAGACGGAGCGGGGAGGGTTGGACGGCAGCGACGGGGCAGGGAGAGTTGGTTTGGCGACGACCGGGCAGTGATATTTAAATGGTCAATTTACTTAATTAATTTTATTATTCAAGGAATTCTAAATATTCAAAAAATTTTGATTACGAAAATAAAAAATATTTACCGTGTAATTTGTAATTTAGAACAAAATTTAAAATAATAGTATGAAAAAATTTAACTTGATGGATTGTAAAGTGGAGGAGAATCTTTTTGTATTATACTTTGGACCAACATCTCCAATATGATGGATTGGTTCTATAGTATATCTATCTATTTAATCTGTAGAAAAATATCTTTTGTCTTTTTTTCCTCTCATTGGATCATTTGTAGGCTTAATTGCTACGTTTGTCTTCTCCTATGTATGGAGACAATAAGACAATTCCTAGATCCATCATATTGTTGCAGACAAAAATCCTATAAATTTAGGATGTATAGACATTGAAAACTTTTGTAAATTATAAAAATACAATAATGTATAGAGATGAGTTTTCTATTATGGAAAAAAAACTTATATTGGAGCAAAAAATGAGTTTTATTTATAAGCATTGTATATTTTTACGTCCGTCAATAAACATCCTCAAAAATATGGAAGCAAGAAAGAGCTTTGAAATTGAAGTTTCTTATAAGTCTAATTAAAGAGTTACATAATTGTCAATTATCAAAATTATAAAAATATTCTTTTCGATGGAGCTTAAGAGTGTATTTGAGCTTGATTGTGCTAAAACTAATTTTCATAATGAATTTTTACTAAATATAAATATCAAACAATCTCTTTGAAATATGAATTAGTAATAAATTAGAGGGCAAACTGCAGTTGCTTACAAAACGGTATTGTATGTAGTAGACAAATAGATCTGAGTTTCACATTAAAAAATGGGTCTGATCTACTAAAAGCAATATTTTGGAAATTGCTCATCTCTTTTTTTTTTTATTTCTAGTTTCAGAATTTAAAGTTGAAAAAGTAACTAAAGATGAGCAAAACAACCATTCCTATTTAACAATATTTATATGAAATTAAACTATAATTTTGTCAAATTCCAATTCCTTTTCATTATTCTTTTTATTGATTTTTTTGATAATTGAATAAACCTTGAAGAGCTTGGATTTCGAACCTGAAACCTCCCACTTCCACATTGAGAGGTGTATCAATTGAGTTAACACTCAATTGGTTATTCTTTTTATCGATAATCCAATTCTCTCACCGATTTTTTTGTCGGCTTTTCATCAATCTTTTTTATATGATTCGTTATTTGGATATAAAAAAGATACCATTTCTATGCTTTTAGTTTTTTTCCTTTAGCTTGTTGCAATATATACCTTGTTATATATTTTCTCCATAAATACACATTCTGCAAAGTTTCTTGGAGCTGTTTATTTCGGCACAGAATCAAATCGAAAACAAATACTTATCATTTTGATTATTTATGATAAAACTGCGGAGGGCAACTTCAAAGTCCCATTTCTTTTAATAGATTTTTTAATTCTTCAGTAACATGAGTTGGCCCTTAATTATATAATATCCATGGCTCCAACTTTGGAACTATACACTGAAGCTGCTCTGTTATTTTATTTTTATTGTTGTCATTTTCACATATTATAACATTTTAATCATAAGTTTTGGATCTATTCACATGCCTCAATTATAGCTCACCTTATAATAATCCTCTTTCGGACTTTCCTTGTATATTGTTCAGCCATTTCATGCAATCATTCATTTTTTTTTATAAAAATAAAAAACTTGCAGGGCATTTGGTATATCTATAAATAAAAATTATGAGTTAAATTTCACCATAAATAGTTACATTCTTGATTTTTACCAATTAAACCGATAAAGATGATAACGTGTATAATTGCATTCCTCATCATTATCATTTCTATACAGTAGCATCAAAAGAAAATCTAAAAAATGGTAAGAAAATTATATACAGGAAATAATTTAATGTGGATATGTACATAAGCAATGGTAATTAAGCAGAATGCATAATTAAAATTTTGGCCTAGCTACTACTATTATTTATTAATTAATTGGGGATACATTGAAAAATTAATTAATAAAATGCAGTCAATGGATGTGTGTTACACAAGTTCCAATGGCCAAGAGCCTCTATTAATTAGAAAAAATAAAAGCACTTAAATCTATGAGCTAATTGACTTGGATTTATAGCAGCGATTAATCTTAATCTTCTTCTAATCTGTGTTTGCCTTTGAAGTCATACTCCAAGTAGTACATAGTAAAGAATTGTAATGGGCAATGCTATCAACATCCCGAAGATTACCCTGCAAAAATAAATTAATTATATGAATAACATCACATTGTATTCAAAGCAATACAATTTCAATTATAGTTTTTATTTTCTTAATCTTTGCATATGGAATCTAAATCGAACTTACGCAGTGCTAAGTATGTCGGGATGGACATTGTATTCTTTAGCGAAAACAAATGGAACGATCCCTTGAGGGAGAGCAGCCTGTAAATGTGATCAATTAGTGGTTGAATCCGATAAATAAAAATGAAAATAAAAATTTCGAGTTAATTACCTGAACAATGGCAACGTGTAGAAGAGGCCCTCTAAGGCCAATAGCAATGAAGGTTGCAGCAATCACTGCTGGACCAGTCAAAAATCTCACTGCCATTGCAAATGTTGCCACTGATTTTCCACATGCTATAATTTTTGGTTGTAGTGCCATAAACAAACCTGTTCA
>CAOJBJ013062074.1:0-10154 GCA_948291685.1 Euphorbia celastroides
TTAGAACTTGGATTTAAAACGCGGATTTGAAAGCGTGTGCATTTTGTAAAATTTGTGTGATGAGTTTTGAATAGCGGTTTTGGTGAGATGGTGTTTTGTGGAAAATGTTGTGGATTTTGAAATGTAAAGTGTAATTGAAAATGGTATAACTTTGGAAGGTTTTATTGTGACTCGAAAGTGTGTATGTTGAAAAATGGAAATCGATTTCGTAATAAAAAAAAAATATATCGAGTTTTCGATAAAGGGAGCGTGTGGGAAAGTATAAGTTAGTGTCGTGTCTCGCGAGTAATGCCTCTCGGTTATCACCGGAACGAGGTCGTTACAGGAAACCTTAAAGCTTAAAGAACAACAAACTTCTCTGTAAATCAGCATTAAGAATGCGCTCACCTTGCCGAAAGTTGTTCACAGTTTATAATCTATGTTCTAATCTTCTCTTCTTCATGGGGTTAGCTTCCTTCTTCTGTTTTTATTAGGTTTATAGGCCGGTGTTTTAATTTAAATCAACAGTTGCGATGAAGATGGAATTGAAGAGTCCTATGTAGTGTGTGAATGCAATCACCTCAAAATAGGAGATAAAGGGGCGATTAATTTTCCTTCTGTAATTAGAGTTTACTAATCGGATGAATCGCACGATTTCAACGATCAACGATCCGGTTGGGAATAGATTCACCCCATAGATACGTATCTATTCCGGGGTGAATCGAACCGAATCGGTAGAATCGAATCGCGAATCGTGCGATTTTAATAACAGGGGAAATATGCAATTGTTTCAATTTATTGACTGGAAAAGTTTTAGACAATGAATGGACTTGAAGTTCAATTGCCTGAGGCCTTGGAATGAGTCATGGGTGGGGTATGCTGACTCCTAATTACCATGTGATTAAAAATGCTCAAGGGAATTAGGACTAGATTGTTATGGTAGAAAGTATTTAAAGAATACCGATCTAATTAGGACTCTGAAGTTTTAGCTGCTTCCGAAAACTAATTTTCTGTATATCTGTCCTCGCGGTAGGTCTCTAAGTGATGGTTAAACTTTTATAGCTTTCATGGTGCATAATCTGTGAACGTCTAACAGCATGTTCTTTTGTTTGGTACACATGATTTGTCTTGTCTATTTTTGTAATTGAGAAGTTTGTCTTATAAATGAGCTCTGTGGCTTTTGCTGCCTGTCTCAGTGTTTCTGCTATTTCTTTCCCACGACAACATCTGCTTCTGTTGGCTATTGCTACTTAGATGTTTGTTTCGATGTTGGACTAGCATTGGAATCGTTCTTTATTGTATCCCATGCCCTTTTCCGTATGCAACATTGGTTTATTTTCTTATGTGGTGCATCCAGATATCAGTAATGGTATTTGGCTTTGACGTCCAAGTTTCATCGCCTTTCTATCAGCCAATATCCAGCTCCTTTGAAAGAAGTTTGATATTTCACAATCATATCAGTATGCATGGTATACTGTTTCGACTGTGAATCAAGTATTCTTCAGGCACTTATGCGTTTGTTCTGCCAATTGATTTGGTATTGCTGCTTGGCAGAAGAACTCTTGCATTCAGAACTGATATTTTTATATAATTCAGATGTATTACTGAAACAAACAATCCGTACAAATCTGGATGATATAATATTATGATGGGTGGATGTGTGGAGTTTTGTTGTCTTTTGTTATTACAAGTGTAAGAATACCCAATTTCTCTGTTATATGCCTGGTGGGTATGAACTTAATGCGTGGATAAAAATTTTGCTGTTGATATTATGATTTGGGCTGTCAAATGCAATCCCTGAGGGTCAATAAAGTTCCTTTTCATGTGTAGAGTATTACAGAACTGTAAAGTATTTCGTACTCTTGTTGCAATGCACATATACATGAGATATGGGTGATAATAGCATACTTAAAGAAGATGTAATTGCAATTTGGAAATTTGATGTGCACCTGTAGAATCTTCTTTTCTATTTCATATTATATAGACTGGATTATTAAGAAGTGTATTTAGAATGCAAACACAATGTTGAATATCCAGTTCAGAATTAATTACTCGGTAGTACTACGGAGATGTGATTATTTTTTTAAGCTCAAGTTTTGGTCTTACCTTCTACTGTTTCAGCTTTATTTTTCCCAATTCATCTTTGTTGTCAGAATATTTTGCGTTTTTTATGATTACTGCTCTATTTTGCAGATTGCATGTAGGGACTATCCTCATTCACGACATTTTTGTGCCAAATTTCCTTTCAGTTCAACCCCACATGAACAACATTGTAACCTGGTAATGCCTTTTTTCAAACTTCAATCCCTGGAAAAATCATCTTTTCCACAGTTTAATCATTAATTATGCACATCTTTGTTCTAAAAATCTCGTTTTGATGCAGTGCCATTGTTATGTGTGTGACTCTCTTGCACCATGTCCACACTGGGGTAACGGTATCTCCACAACCGATCATTGTCACGCCACCGATAAACAAGAATTATGGAAAATTCAGAGGCATGAAAGTTTCAGGCTGAAGAATAATCCTTTACCAGTTCCAAAATTTCCAGAAGCTCGCCTTTCTAATCCTTCAGCTCCATCTCAACTTAATCAAGTGCCAGCTATTAACAAACAAATGGCTCCTATTGCCAGACACAATGAGGTCTATAGGCCGACTGTGACCAATGTTTACTCTTCTGCTAGAATGACCGTTCCCAATATCATAAGCCAAAGTAGAAACCCTCGCCATGGATTTATGACGGAGAGAAACCGATTGGGACCTTGCTCGGCTTCCCAGCAAGCACTTGGGGTCCGTGGTAATACCGTTTTACAAAATCGAGGCCAACAATTGGCCTATCGGAATCCAACATTTAAAAGGCACAGGCTTGTGAGAAGTGCCTTGACAAAGAACCAGCAGCTTGTGTATAGCTCCTCAAACACCAACTTTGCTCCACCACCCCGTGATGTTGCTGCAACAAACCCCAGGTGGCAGCATCAGAATGGGTTGCCTAACCCGGTTTCAGGCCCATTTGTGCATCCAAGCCCGGCCCAGCCCGTTACCTCAGCTGTGCAACCAGAGTTTCGCAGTGTGCCTATTACACAATCAAACAACCACAACGTGTTTCAACCGGTGAACCAAAGTCAGAATGCTGTTGACTCGAGTTTCTCCGATTTCGAGTTTTGGCTCAACAACTTGGACCAAAGCATTCAGCAAGCATCGGCAGAAACCGCACAGCCCCAAGCTCAACCGATACCATCTATCAATGAACCACCAGCTGAAGCTGATAACCCGATCAATCCTCAATTGAGTGGAAGCATCGAACCGCTCAAGGACAACGATGTTGAGAGCTGGCTGTTGAACCAATCAGAGGGCTTGGCCGCTGATCTGAATATCTTTTCTCCGGTGGCGACTGCATATGATGCAGGTATGCTTTGTTTTGACTTTGAAACTTCTTGGAATGGTCTGGCACAAGTGTAGCTAAAGCCGGTAATTGTGATTGGTAGTGGTTGAATAGAAGAGAAGCTGGTTGATGCTGCAGCTCTTTTGCAAAGAAATTAAAAAATAATGGCTAGTAAGGATTTGAGTATTTGAGAAAGAGATTGGTTAGTCTATTGTTATTGTAGACTACAAGTGTACAAATTGTGTATGCTATTGTCTATTTCTAGAGAGTTTTTATAATTTTATGTAATTATCTCTATCCTCAAGAGTTATCTGAGTGTTTTGCTGTTCCGGTTGTTGTTTTCTGTTGTTATAGTTTTTTGTTGTCGTTGTCGTCTCCGAAACAACTAAGAGCCGGTGCAGTGGTTGAAGTTGAAGCCGAAGTTACTGATTACATTTTGACAGAAATGCCAAGGGCAATTCATGGCAAACAAAGCCATGAAAACAAATCAAATGTTGCAACTTGCAGTTCACCAAGATTGCAGTTTGAGACTGCAATTTTAATGTGAACTTGATTAACAAAACAACAAAAGAAATCCGGAAAAGAAATTATCTTTTAAATTAATTCATCTTAGATCATAAGTAGTAACAAAAAAAAGGACACCCGACCTAATTTCTGTTTGTGATTGGGAAGAATAGATAGTATCCTGTAGAACACTAATTAATGCAACATGATGAACTTCATATCCCACGCAGGCCAAATTACTGGTAGCAAACAATATGGAACATATGAATTCATATGGATTGAAATTGAGTTTTGTAATGTAAATTTAAAATATAAAAGTGAAATTTAGTTAAACATATTGAATTCTCTAAATTATTTGCATTTTCAAATTTTCATTCCATTCTGAAAAAACACAACACTACATTTCTCTTAATCGGACTACCATTACTACTACCATCTCCACTTCCTCTACTGTCACACTATCATTGTTTTCTTCACCAATACTATAATCGGTTCTCCCTATTTACATCTACACATTTACTACTTTTTCCACGTAAACATCGTCATTACCACTTCCTTCACTTAACTATTGTTTCCGCCGTCACCACAAGCACCACAACCTTCTCCACTATTACTATCAATACTTTCTCTACACCCACCACCACCAATAACTCCATACAGCTCCTGCCATTGCTTTTTTCACCTAGCTACCACCACCTCCCCCGCCATCACTATCAACACTTTTTCCACCTCATCGCTATCACTTCCTTCATAAAGCCATTGTAACCGTCACCACTTCTATTGACATCTACACATCCACATCTTCCTCCATTCCATTGCCATCACCACCACTACCGCTTCTATAACCAACACTATTTTCACACACTTCTCCTATATACTTATTTTTATATAAAAATATAATTGATCTACACAAATTATTTTTCATGATATGCAATTATATTATATTTAACATATTTTACTATATATGTTCATTTGTTTTAAAATATGATATTTTGTATTTAAATTTGTGGTTGAAAAATATTTTCTAAATATAACTAAATATAGAAAAATATTTTATTTTCTTGCAAAATATTTTTCGTTGCACATTATTTTTCTGTAAACGAGCGTGACTGATTTTCACATTGCTTTCCATGAACTAAACACTAATGCACGAGAGTGAGGGCATGCTATTAACATTGTCCCAATAAATTGATCTTATAAACTTTTCATACAATAATAAATCTAATTTTAAATAATTACTTCAAAATAAAACTTTAATGAAAATAATTTAGGAAAACAATGTCAATCTGTAAACAACTGCTAATAGATATTTTCATTACAAATCAAACTAATTATACACAACTACTATTACTAAATAAATAAATAATATCACATTTATGTAGCTTCAAAGTTTTTAAAATACATTATGTATTTGGGGTAATTTTTTTAATAACAAATACAATTCATTCTAGTTGAAATGATAAATTGGCTTTTTACTTCATAGATGCTTTATTTTTGTTTACTATTGAATGATTGAGTTCCACCGTGTCATTTCAATTGTGAGATGATTTTTTCGAGTATAAATATGTAAATGGTAAGTTTTGTTAAAAAATTTCAATTTATGCACCAATTATCTCACATTTACGTTCATATTTTGCTAATCTTTAATTTTGGTTTTGTAAATTCCAGCAACTTCCACTGCGAAGAACCTATTTTCCTAGTTGTGTGTTGGCAACTAAACAAGCAAAGTAAAGCGAAGAAGAAGAGAAAATGGCGCTGTTGATGGAACCTGGTTCCGAACCCACAACAGATAACGAGATTGCTGACCTTCAGGCTATTACCGCCATTAAAGAATCTGCTGCTCTCGAACTCAAGGTCCCCTCTCTCTACTTTTCCCCCTTAATCAAACTTCCAAAACAGTTAATTTCAATTTTGAGCTCTTGAACTGAATTTCTACAGTATATCTAATTAGGTTGATACTATATCGAGTTCTATCTTCGATTGCTTCCTTCAAGTTAGCTTTTTTGATGCAGAATCGGCCTTTCACACTGTTCATCTGGATACCCTTAATTGTTTTTTCTGAATATGTTTGATAATTTGGATTGGTTATTTCAAATATTGTTTCTTTATGCAATTTTGGGAGTAATTGAAATGACACATCTATTAAAAAAAAGATTGTGTTTGCCTTGTGTTTATGTTGCTTAATGTGATTTGTGTTGCAGGAGGAAGGTAATAAGTATGTGAAGATGGGTAAAAAGCATTACTCTGATGCTATTAATTGTTATACAAGAGCAATCAATCAGAAAGTTCTCAGTGACTCTGAGAACTCGGTTCTTTATTCCAACCAAGCCCACGTAAATCTATTGCTCGGAAATTATAGGCGTGCTCTTACCGATGCTGAGGAGGCTATTAAGCTTTCCTCTACTAATGTCAAGGTAGTCAACTAGTTATGTTCTTGGTTTTTTTTACTAGCCGTGCTAAAGGTTGAACTTTAAATCTTGTGTTCTTTCGGGTTTTTTGTTCGGTTTGTGTAGGCAATATATCGAGCTGCCAAAGCGTCTTTGGCGTTGAATTTGTTGAATGAGGCGAAATTGTATTGTGAAAATGGATTGAAGCGAGATCCGAATAATGAAGAATTTAAAAAACTTGCTAGCCAAATAGATTCGCTGAAGAAGGAAAAAGATAGGCACGAGGCTGAGGTTTCCGAGGCTGTGTCAAATGCTAAGGTTTGAAGCTCATTATATACATAATTAGCTGTAATTTGCGGGTTTTGACCTGTTTTTTTGGGTTAAAATATTGCAGGGACTTCTCTCTGCATTTGAAGATAGAGACTTGAAGATTGGGAAGGAAATGTTTCGAGAACTTACTGGACAAAAGAAACCATTTTTAGATAAAAATAAGATTCTTCACTGGCCTGTGCTGATTCTATATCCCGAAGTTATGTCCAGTGACTTCGTTGAAGACTTCTGTGAAACCAACATGTTTTCGGCTCATCTTGACATGATATCCATTTCTTTGTGTAGTCATTTGTCAAGCTTACTTCCTACTTTAAAATAAGTCTTTTAAATATGTTGGATTTATGTGCAAATGAATGTGATGTCCTTAGCTTTAACACATGTTTTCAGAAAACTCCCCATCCTTGCAATGGGATGAAAAAAACCATTATACTCGTGAAGCTATTGAAGTCTACTACGAGGTAAGGCTTAAAGTTCCGTGCTTTCCGATTTTTGGTAGTTACTTTGGTTTAACCTAGTACGAGATCTAGTTAATTTAATTTCTCTGTCCCATTGAATATATTTTGATTCTTATAAGTAAACCATTTGTTTAAATAGGCCTGTTCGATCTCACAATTATTCAAGTAATACGTGTTTTCCAGTGGTTGAATCAATAGGTGTCAGCTCTGATTTTCTGGTTTTTGGTTAATTAGGCTAATTCTGGAGTATGTTTGTCAAATTCGAAAATTCTTCATTATCTGCTAGGAGGGACAGCCGGTGCTAATTTAGAAAGCACCGATGAAGAGAAGAACACAGTTGGAATCAGCAGCAGTTCTGAAGGTATTGAATCGAGCATTATAACTTGTGTTATTCATTTTCAGAAATCTTCTGTTGCGTGAATCGGGGGCTATTGATTTTTGTTTCACTGCTAATTTGTTTGCCTGAAATTTTTTTATGATTTTCCTCAGGCAAAGGATCGTCGAAATGGGTAAAGGTGAACGAAAAGAAAACGCTTAATGATATTCTGAAACAACCAGACTACATTATTCCAGGAATCCCAGGTAGAGCTTTCGGTTTTTTAGCAACCTGTTTAAATATATGCCATCATATGAGTCACTGGTTTACTCTCTTTTTTTTGCAGTTTTCTACATTGTGTCGAAAAAATCCAGCTTTTACAGAACGTTTAAATCCGGTAATTGGTCAATGCCACAATGAGAGGGCTTTCATATTACAAAACGGTGAGGCATGGTTCTGTTTTAAATTATAAGTGACCAAGCGTATGCCAATGGCGATATTTGTAGGCTAGAATTTTTGCATTTGAACCATTCAATTTAGCACCAAAAGCATCCTCATCTCGATTAGATATCCATAGAAAACCGAGTGTTGCAACAGTGGACTATTTTATTGAGATCATCCTGCATTTTTTTGTTGCATTTGATACCTAAATTTGTAACTGCACTTTAGTCTCTTTGATATCTATCTCATTCATTGAACTAGTAGTGGTTTTTGTTTTCATTTCAGTTCGGTTTGAGTTGTACACAACTGATGGAATATGTAACTTCAAAACAACAAGTATCCTTAACCAAAGCTAAGGATTAAGGAGTAAAACAATCAATTCATAATACAAGGATCATTGATCATATTGTTGCGTGCTTTGGCTGCCAATTTGCAGTCAGCGGTGCAGGACTTGCAAAGTCGTTGACATAGTATTCAGAATGTACTGATATTTCATCAGACACAGTGCTCATTGACCGACTGAAAGTTTCTTCCTCGGTTCTGGGAGCAGTTCTCCATTGTTCAACCAAAGGCACTAGGAAATTGACAGCATGCCCAATGTCCGGCCTTTCTCTAGGTTTAGCAACGGTACACTTTCCTGCAAGCTCTGCTACTTTGTAAATGCTTTCCAAATCCTCCCCATCGGGGTTCAGAACCCGATCGATTTTATTGTACACTTTATTGTTTAATAGCACTTTTCCGAACCATGTCACTAGATGAATTTCTGTCCACTCTTCTTCTCTGGTTCCCTTGGTGTCGTCTATTGCCTTTCTTCCGGTTATCATCCCCATCAGAATCGCTCCAAATGCATACAAATCCACTGTTTTCGTCACTTTTCCTGTTTCTGCAGACACAGACAACAAAGTTTACTGATAGAACAACAACAACAACATTACCCCCAATGCCTGACAGACTTTGAATGATCCATTTTGCTTTATTTCGTTATAATCCAAGCCAAAGAATAGTGAATTTTTGGCCATATCCAATAATGGACATAGCATTAGCTGGATTTTTGTCCTTAATATTTGCGCAATTGCGCTACATTAAATATAAAAGAAAATCTCCATCCCACCCACCCCGGATGTGACTTGAACCTAAGGTCTTGAACGATCGCAAATTCAGTCTCAACAATTAGCCTAAGACATTTGCTTGGATTGTTAATAATGACATAATGAGTAATACTTACAAGTTAGAACTCACCCATGTATTCCGGTGCAAGATAGCCGAAAGTTCCCGCAACTCTCGTCTCCACAGAAGTCAACCCGTTGGAGGATTTCTGAACCAAACCGAAGTCCGAAATCTTTGCTCTCATGTCAGCCCGAGAAGTATATTTGATGGCTTAATATCTCTGTGAATGAAGCTGAAGCTTTGTTCGGTTAAATTGTGCAGATATTCCAGGCCATAAGCAATGTCTAGTGCGATCCTAACCCGTTGCTTCCAAGTAAGATGAGGCCACCCTAGTTCTTGCCATTCGAACAAATGTTGGTGTAGAGTTCCCTTTGGCATGTATTCATATATCAAGAATCTATCATTGCCTGATTTACAGTAACCCAAGAGGGAAACCAAATGCTTGTGCGTTACTTTTGAAAGGACTGATATCTCGGCCTGAAACTCATTCATTTTCCCATTTTCTGCAATTGCTGTTGCTTTCATCCTCTTCACAGCAATTTTTGTCCCATTCTTCAGTTTTCCTTTGTACACCACACCAAAACCTCCCTTACCTAATATATTCTTCTCGTTGAAATTGTCGGTCGCTCGCCTGACAAGTTGAATTGAATAGGGTGCATTTTCCCCATCACAACAGCGACTGAGAAACTTAATAAGTTGATTCCTGAAAATGTTCCCTCTTGGAGGCCTCTTCTTCCTCTTGCATTTGAAGAACACAAATGCTACAAGAGCAGAGAAAGAAATCGCTGAAATTACAATACCAGAAATAACCAACGGTGTAACCCGATTGCCCCGGTTTTCAGTTGCAGAAGAACTGACAGTATATGACAAGTGAGGATTCCCTGGCGAAACGACTAACTTCACAGAAGATGCAAAATTCGGGATGTTTCCAGTGAGATTGTTATTTGATACATCAAGAATCTCGAGGTGGGGTAACTTTCTCAAGCTATCGGGAAGAAAACCTGTCAAATTGTTATCATTCAAGTACAACTTTCTGATAGATGTGAGATTGCCCAATGCAGGAGAAATAAATCCAGAAAAATGCTGCCTTGTGAAATTTACAGTAGCAATGCTTTTGCTTGAATCACAGGTAACAAACTTCCAACTACGACAAGCATTGTTTCCTCTCCAAGAGGCGGACAATGCTGCTGGAAAT
>CAOJBJ013064086.1:0-12619 GCA_948291685.1 Euphorbia celastroides
TATATACTCTAGCTTCACACGGTACATAGAACAGTTTCACTAAAATAAAAATTATCCCAAACTACCTAGAAAATTGGATAAGAATGGCATATCATGCTTCTGAAATTCAAATACTAACTACTCTGCTACTTCTTTCATGAATCAGCGAAAGATAGTGGCAAAAACAATTACTACTCAGTGTCACATTGTCTTACTATTCAATAAAACTAAACATATAATTTTATATCAGCCTTTTCCTAACCCCTGAAACCCCAAAAAGCAAGGAAGTCACAGGAAAGAAACGTCATGCAGATTCAGTTTCAGTGATCAACTACTCCTCGAGGAAACATCAAGTGTCTTTCTAGTTATAGGTAAATTGGTATCTCAAGTAATATTGATTCACAAATGCGAAATGGCCACGCATTACTTGGTATTATAAAAGCAAATAGAAAAACCAGATCATGCTAGCTGTTAATATATGTAGATGGTGCACATAGAAATTCATCTACAAGAAAATGATATGTATGTGAAAACTCAAACTTGGAAGAAGTTTACCCATGAGTTTATATATTGCTTTTTGCGTGCGCCTTTCAAGCTTATCGAGCTTCTTTTGTACATCCCTACGTAGATCCCAATTTGGTTTCTTTGGAGCAATGTTTAGAAATGGATCCTAAAATACAAGCAAAACACGAAGCACAAAAGATTACTAATTGAAACTAATAAAACTTCTGAAAGTACTAGCAAGGATGTAAATAAAAATCTAATACCTCCTTTTCGGATGGAGGTGGCGCTGCTGCAACAGGATCTTCAAACTTTGGTAACACAGGTGGAGCAAGCTTGGCCTCTTGAAGCTCCTTGTATTGAGGCACATAATTTCGAAACTTCACATTAAGATTACTGCAAAATGGGGAAATTACCTGTCATGTGACTAAAAAAGCTAACCAAAACATTTGCCATTCATTCAAACAAAATAAAGCAACTATCCATTATTATCAAAAACTATTTTCTAAGTACTAACACAAGAGCAAAACCTAATTCCTGCAGTAAAGCAAAAGAAGAAAATAAAATAGACCCAAGAATCAATCATATTTGGATTCTTCGTGTTTGTAGTTCCCAATGCAGCACAAGAATGGAAACACAAAATTGATATAGGATCATGAGTTTAGGCTTTTGAAATGGAAAGAAAACTTGGAAAGTTAGTTCTAGGAGTTTCCATGCTACCAATATAGTGCTACTTAGCCTATTTGGAGGCTAGAGGCTATAATTTCTGATCTGAAACCAACAAATCACCAAGAAAACGTAATAATCACAATTCCCGTCATCTAAATTACACTCCATGGTCCCTTGCAAGACTAGCTTTGAATTGATCCAGAATACTGTGCCATGTCTATGAATGAAATCTATAAAAAGATAGGTAAAAAAAAAGAGAATTTTCTCACTTGTCTTCGCCATTGGCGTTGTCATCCTTTGAATAATCGGCGGGTTGAGCAGAGCCCTCATCTGGAGTGTTCAAAAGCTCCTGGGCAGCCCTAAGAGCCTGTAGTCTCTCTCGACGAGCAATCGCAGCTTGTTCTATTGATTCTTCCTCACTAGCCATTGCTTTGCTCTGCGCTAAACTAAAACTGAAGAAACTTTTATTCATCCAATTGGGGGCCGGCCGCCGGAAAATATTCATGGGCTTAAGCCTAGGGTTTCTTTTGAGCTTAATAAACTTTAGAGGCCTTTTCTTTCTCGTTGGGCTCTTTTAAAGGGCTGTATATTTTACTTCTCCGTGAAAGACATGTAAGTGGATGGTATTTTGAAAACTTTTAATTGGATACCTTCGGAAGGTTTTTGAAATGAGTGGGCTCAGATCTGGCGGCGGCAAGAATCAGATTTGGTGGCAACAAGCGTCGGCGGGCTCTAATCTGGGGACGGCGAGGTGGTTTCCGACGGTGAGCTTCGACGAGTTTAGATCTGGTGGAGGTTTTCAGGGAGGCGGCGAGATCTGGTAGAAAGAGGGTTGAACGAATCAAAATTAAAATTGAATAGAAGAAAAGGAGGCTGAAGAAAATAGAATTAAGTCAGATTTGAGTCGTCAGAAGTCGACTTCTAATCTGTATCTGAGGAGGTCAATTAACTCCGGTAAGAGTGAAGACAAAAACAAGAGGAGGAGGAAGAGGAGGAAATGGAATGATATCGCGGCTTGGAGAGAAGGAGGCGAAATTGGTCGAGAATACCAAAAGAAGCTGCTCTATACTCTGTATATAAAGAACGTAATATGTGAAAATGAAACTTTGATAAAGATGAACAATGATAATACATTAATTAAATAGTATATATGTAATTATTTTGTTAAAAGTTATTTACCATGTAAATTTCTCTAATAATTATTTTGGAAGAATGGGCTCTAAGTTGGATTAAGAATTCCTCTACCTCTTACCTCTTTGACATATGAATTTTAAGTCCGTAGGAAACGACACCTAACTTAATTGGTTCTATTTTATCGGAATTTCATTCATTATGTGAATGGATTCATTTTACTGTTGTATCTGGATGATCAAGCGATAAAAGTAAATTGCGCTAAAACAATTTATTTGTGTACTTTGTCATTTTTACATATGAAATAAACTCTGATGCCCTAAATTAATGATATTACAACATTTTATAACATACCAAACAAAAACATCAAAGTTCACAATATCAAGTAGAAAATAAAATTATTATTAAAATATTATATAGTGATCAAATAAAATTATGTTTATGAGCGTTTCCAACTAAAAATTCGCTTATGATAGAGTAGTAAATAACATGCTCGAACAGATTTTCTTTTATACATTAAATGGTAAGAAAATTTTATTAACGGTCTCAAAACATGTTTTACTAATTTTATCTTGGAAAAGCTTCTTTTAACATACATTATGCTAACTCAAAGCCTTCATTTATTTAATAATGTCTAGATTTTAGACTCAAAACCATTTACTGATGATCTCATAAAAGCTTTATATAACTTTAGTTTCGAAAGGAATCTTTACGCATATCATCCTAGACTCAAAGGCTCCATTTCTATATTTTTGAAAGTATAAGAATAAACCTATCACTTATTTCATCATAGCTTCCAAACACATAGATTGGATTGCAATTTTTAACTCATCGTGTTGATAGCAAATAAAATATCATATCAAATCACCGTGTCAAATAAAAAAAAAAACTTAATAGTTCAATTCAATAATTAATATTTTTCTTTGATGACTTAATAGTTCAAATCGATAATTAATACTTTTCTTTCATTTAATAATTCAAACAAAGTCAACTCACGTTTGTAACATAGTAATCACTTTAGACTTAATAGTATTATATTTTTAATGTCTTTCACAAAGGAAGTATTTAACTAACCTATACTCTAATTAAGTAAAAATAGTCTACTGATCACTAAAAATGAGTCTTCTTAATCATTGGGCCTCATGTCGTCGCCCCTCTCGTCCCACCCGAAGAACGGCTTGATTAGGCTCAAATTCTTCAAAGTGTCATATGTGTTTGTAGTCTCTCAAATTGGTTTATTGATACTGTATAAGAATACTTTGAACAAAGTAATTCTTAAATCATAGCATCGAATTATGTTAAATTTAGCATCAAGCTATTTTCAACCAAGTGATTGATGCTTTAAATCATAGTTTTATTCCAAGCTACTACAGTTTCTAGAGTGTATATGTTGTGCAAATTCGTGGACATTCAACATTAATCTTGTACGTTACTTAACTGTTTATTTCGTATCATTCAACAATTGGGTTTACAACTTGTCATACACTGACAATTTACTTGTGAAAGTATACAAGTAATTAATTTACAATTAATTAATTCACTTAATCAGTTGGCCGGTCTAATTAAGTCACAATCTACGAGTTTAAACTTGTAGCAACAATCGGACTTCTAACAGTATGCTTACCTTCACCATCAACCCAACTCAAATACCCGAACACCACATTTTCCTTCATCTTTTTTGGACCTTGTATCACCACTTTGTAACTTAACTTTTGGTTCTTTGTCTTAAACTCCAACTTTTCTGGAATTACACTTACCTTAAACCCGTTCATCGGACTCAAACTCGCAGTATAAGTAGCCATTTCTCCCCCCACATTAGTCACGGTCCGTTGAAATTCAACCTCCACCAAACCCGAACCTGTTTTGGAGTCATTACCATTGAAAAATGCAATAAAAGAAGGGTAATTAAGGTCCACCGAAGCCAAAGAACAATCAGGCTTAGCTAATTTCGTAATAGTCTGGATTTGCTTTTGAGTAAAATTCAAACCGCAAAGAAGTTTAACATAATCCGTTGATTCCAAATCATAAACAAGACCCGGGTCCAGCGCTTTGTTCGGGTTAACATGACCCGAGCCCATATCCAAAGGACTTGCCGGTTTATTATCGTTTCCGATATCTTTGATGGGCTCGGAATTATGATCCAGAATATCGGCGGTGGTCATGATGGCTGACCGGATTGCAGCGGGGCTCCAATCCGGGTGGGCCCTTTTCAAGAGGGCCCCAACTCCGGCGAGGTGAGGGCAAGACATTGAAGTACCGGACAAGATATTGAAATTGCCGAACAATGACTCCGATTTGGTCCGAAGAACTTCCACAGTTTGGGGCCAAGCGGCTAAGATTAATGAACCCGGAGCCATGATGTCAGGCTTTAGCACAAATGGGCAACTCGGAGATGGTCCCCTTGAGCTGTAACTGGCTAGGCTTGGTGACATTTTAGCCCCGAGTTTTGTAATTTTAAACTCCAATTTTCCCTCTGGTGGAGTATCCCGGCTGTTTTTGATGAAATCTTTGATTACTTCGCCGTCTTTCGGGGTCACAAAAACCGCCGGAAAAACACTCTGGAGGTACAATTCGAGGTCTGTCACATTCGTAATGAAGATCCCCGCTGTGACGTTAGTACTTCTCAGGTTATAGAATTGATCATCTAACGAATCGTTTTTATCTTGGCAGACAACAATCTTGGAACCAACCTTGTTTAATTCCTTGAAATCGAGACACGTGTCCAAGAAAACAATCGGGGTTTCATCGGAGGAGTAGTTCCCGGGATAGAGCGACAGCCCGTTGACCGAAGGTCCATTGCCGAACCTCACAGTCGCTTCAAATTCACGGTCAACCGAGCCGGCGGCAACCGTTAAAACCCAGGGGATTCCGTTATGTAGCGTCTCGAGAAACGGCCCTTCGTTTCCCGCTGAAGTAGCGACGAAAATGTTTTTTTCCATCGCTGAAAATGTGGCCAAAGCTATTGGATCTTCGTACAACGGAAAGCCGTCAAGTCCCAAGGAAATTGACAACACATCAACTCCGTCGCTAATTGCTTGATCTATTGCGGCGATTATGTCAGAAGTAACGGCGCCTTCGTCCCACAGAGCTTTGTACATTGCCACGTGTGCTTTCGTCGCAACTCCGCTTGCCGTCCCCGGCGCGTAGCCGAAGAACGACGAGCCGGCGACGAAGTTTCCGGCCGCCGTGCTGGAGGTGTGGGTGCCGTGGCCGTCGGTGTCGCGCGTGGAGTTCATTGAGAATGTGATGTTGGGATTTGTCGCAATTAATCCTCTGTTAAAGTACCGAGCGCCGATTAATTTCTTGTTGCATAGCGACGAATTAAATCGTTGCCCAATCTCGCACTCTCCTTTCCATCTCTTTGGAATTTCAGAAATTCCAATGTCATTGTAGCTCTCACTTTCTGGCCAAATTCCGGTGTCAATTACTCCAATGATTACATTTTCACCGTAATTGGATGCCGGCCAAGCTCCGGAATCTGAATTTAGGCCTAGAAATTTGGGGGAACGAGTCGTATCGAGTTTAACAGGCAAGTCTTTATAGGATGAAATGTATCCTGGGGATTTTTTCAGGGCTTCAAGCTCAAAATCAGAGAGGTGAGCGCTGAATCCATTTATAACGTGAGTGTAAGAATAGAGAAGTTTGGAATTGGAGACAGAATTAGCGACGGTTACGGTTTTTGTGGTTTTAGCGACGGAAAGAGCAGAAGAAAGAGTGGCGGAGTACCAGCTGAGTTGACTGGAAAAAGCAGCGGGCATGGCGGATAAATCCATATGAACAATATAATTGTCAGTGTGGGCTAATATTAAGTGTACAAAGAGAAAGAAAAAGGAGATAATAGTGTAATGTTTTGCCATTGAAATTGATGGAGGAAATTTAGAGAAAAAGAAGGGAAATTTATAATGGAGAAGATGCGTATGCCTGCAACTTCTTCTATATAGAGACGAGCACTGTAAGTTATTGTTTGGATTATCCAATTGGTCATAATTATATATTATGATTGGCCAATTATGACAATCATAAAAAAATAATATAATAAAATAAAACGATCAATTTAAGCTACATTTGACCCATTTGCAGTATTTCTTTCCATCGTTTTAATTTGCACAAGGATTACTTTAGCTTATAATCAGACAGCTTAAAAGAAAAAAAAGTCTATCAACTTCAAAATTGTTCCTTTTTCACCACGAGTTGTTTTGGATGAGTCCCAACGGTGGTCGGCATCTTTAAGCCATATCTACAACTGACCCCCGATTACCAATTTGCAGGTGCTTCAAAGAACAGAATGTCTGGCCCCAAGATTTAACGTTGTTAGTTGTTACATACACATTTTTAGGTTCGATAATTTAACCTCTCATAAAATAATGTTAGTCCAAGTTAAAAGTGAGCAAAACCTCAAGCCACAAAAAAGTTTCTAATTATACAAAAATAAGTATTTAAGAAAAGTCTCTAAGTTGCTATCATTACCTATTAGTGTCCATAAGATCCCATCAAATTCTGTTATCAAATGCATAATTGCATAGCACTAATACCCTACACCTTTTCTATTGTCGTCAAAAGTTAAAGAAATTGTTTAATCTAGGATTAGTGGTACCAAAATTCTCATGTGAATAAGTGGACATTGAAAAAGAGGCAAGAGGCATCATATGAAAACGAAGCTTAGAAGGCAGAAAATGAGATCACGGAAGAGATAATTAATGGAGGCGGTGATTGTGTGGAATGGACCGCAAAGCTTTGCTTTTCATTAATGGCTATATCGATAGATATGCTATAGAGTACTATAGATATTGTGTGGCGTGCTAATTAAACTGATTAGAAAGGTGCAAGCAAAGTCTATATATCACTATCCATATCTCAAGTTAAGTTAGATTTTTTTTTGGAGATAATTTTAAAATTTGGAGTTACTGGGAGTTGAATCTTCCTCAGTTCCCATTGCAAGTTGATACTGAGAGCGACTCGACGCAAGCTTAAGTTTGAGCCCACCATGTATTTGCATGTGCCACCAATTGCCCATTTTTAATTTTACATTTTGTGTGGCCTTTGTGATGTTGATTATCAACTATAAATGCGGTGTAGGATCATTCTACAAAATACAAATCAGGGAAACTTCTTTCTTGTTTAAGTTGTGATGTTAATCTATTGCAGAGTTGTCCTATAAGGTAGAGCACGGTTCGAGTAGATGGTCGGATACTTGAAGGTGAGACGAAATAATTCTTGTATTCAAGTATGTTGGTGGGCTATTAGAAGAATAAAGTTGAAATAATGAAAGGACATATATTTTGGTCACGTTGAGGACGTTGAGCGATCATATGTATGCAAATTATGTTATCGAAGAACGATGAATTGACAATGATGGTAACTATTTTGTTGGATGCTCAATGTAGGTTACTTTGTTATAATGACAACTATATTTCTAATTATTAAGAAAAATGATGACAACTGTATTTGATAGTGGCTCTCTTAACTTGCATGCCTTTTGTACAATACAGGAGCTTTATTTGGGATTACCATTCTATATGCTATTCTCAAAAGTTGGGTTGACAAACTTTTCATACCTAACATATTTTGATTTTTGATGATGCATTTTAGTTATTCATACTGATAAATTAAAAATTGTCAAAACTGTTTTTCCAAAACTATAATATGATGCTTATAGAGAAAGCTTCAAACTGTTTTGGGGACAAAATCTTAGGAAAACAATTACAAATTAGCATTGAGTGATGAACCATTGAAACAAATATGAGTTCTAAACATAGGCACGAAGGGCTAGAAATAACTCTTTACCTAGCCTTTTAGGTTTAAATATAATTAAAATGAAAAATAGATTTGAATGAGCCAACGTTAATCTATGATCTCTTAAGAAAAGTAACGAGGAATTGTGAATTCGGATTATAACATCTACAAAGAAAAAAGTTAAACTTCTACTTTAATTTTTATAATATTTAATTGGTTTTCCTTGGGGCATTAAGATGTCGATCCATAATATTAATAATTTGAAGGAAAGGAAAAGCAAAATTAGACTTTTTGTATAGTATTGGAGATTTCTATTGAGCTAGGGTTGCTTTCTCTAAGAATTGTTCCTATGTTTGAAGCAATCGATGTTTGCAACCAATTGAACAAGCTACACATACAAGTCAAGTTTTAAATAGGCTTTATCCACTAAAAATTCTATATGATATTAAATTGATATTTCTTTTATGACAATATCTTGGCAGTTGATACTCGCAGAATATATGCTAAGTTAACAAAAAAAAAAAAAGAGAATTATAAGTCACCAATTAAGCTCAACTATTCAAATATTATGTGCTTTTTTTTTAAAAAACGTTACTGCCTTCCAAATAAAAAGAGAGAAAGAAAATTTCATCCAAACTTCATGTGACACATCCGTGGCATTTCCTTACTATAAAAATAATCTGAATTATAAGGTTACGAAATTTGTTGCTAAAAAGATGGAAGTTCCAAACATTATATGCTCATTGAAACTAAAGTTTTTCTATTATTTTTTTGCGGCAATCTCAAAATATAAAGAAAAATATCACCTCACAGTGGACATCGTTTAAACATGGGACTCATATAAGTCAATGATTCAATCTTAATCAGTAAGTTCAGGCATTCGTTAAACAATGACCAATACTTCTATAATTATATACTTTTTCTTTTTAAGAATTAGAATTTTGAAGAAATCAAGATTACTGAAATAACCTACATCCTAAACTAGTGATGTATCATTTGACCAAAGGTCAATGGTAATAAGTCTTAAAAGTGTAGGATTATAGATTAGTATATAATACTCTCTTTTTTGTTATTTATGTTTAATCCAAACCAGAAAAACCAATTAGACACTCCCTTTCTTGCCCCTTCGAAGTTAAAAATCTAAATATTTATATTTTTTTTAATGTTTTTTATATCATATTTACAAGTATCTTCATTAAAATAATTCTGTTCGGGGTTTAGTCACAGTTAAGACTCTTCAACCCTTCTAAGAAATGTATTTTACAGGATTCGAATTATGTTTTCCTTTCACATACTCACCTTGCACCAAGTGAGCTACACCTTTTCGGCATTTATATCTACAACTACAAATTAAAAAGTCAATGTAAAAAGAAAAAATAAATTCTTTTTGATGATATGACCAGAACACAATTGTATTTATCTCCACCTATTCTATCTAGAACTTGAGTTTTCTACTTTGCTATATAGGAAAATACTATAGAATGTATGGGATATGTTGTTATTATCTTTATTATTTTGTAAGTAATAATTATAATACTAAGTAACAAAGTCAACAGTGAAATTATTGGGGGCTACTCTCAAATACGAGGGAAAATCCAGTTGCACACGACAATAGTTAGAAGGCTTTTATCTGTGAAGTAAACGTTCGAAAGATCAACGTAAATTTTGTCAATTACTACTGTGTGTATAAATATGTTCTGCTTGTCTAATCAAAATAATCAACTTCACTCATCTCAGTAATCCACACAGAATGTTGCCTTGGCTACTGCTATTGTTACTGGCAAGCATCAATGCTACTTCAGAAACCGAACAACCCGAAACTTATATTATCCACATGGACCATTCACAAAAACCCGACTCATTCTCAACACCCGAATCATGGCACCGCCACACCTTGCAGTCCTTAGCCCATGGCACTATTGATCTGAACAAAATGTTTCTGTACACATATAACCATGTCATTAACGGCTTTAGTGCTAGGGTCACACCGACTCAACTGTCCAAAATCGAGCAATCTCCAGCTCATCTCGCCACACACAAAGAGTCCTTTGGCAAGCTTTTCACCACATACACCCCAAAGTTTCTCGGGCTAAACCAAGAGACTGGCCTCTGGCCCACTGCTTCATTTGGCGAAGGTGTCATCATTGGAGTCATTGACACGGGAGTTTGGCCCGAAAGCGAGAACTTTAGAGACAACGGGATGCCTCCAGTGCCCGAAAAATGGAGGGGAAAGTGCGAAAATGGCACTGCGTTTACCCCTTCAAACTGCAATAGAAAGCTGATAGGAGCCCGGTCTTCAGCAAAGGACTCAAAGCATCGGGCCGAAATATTTCCACTGAGTTTGACTACGACTCGCCCCAAGATTTCTTTGGCCATGGAAGCCACACATCCTCCACCGCTGCTGGAACCCACGTGTCAGGCCAAAGTTACTTTGGCTATGCAAAAGGCACCACCAGAGGGGGAGCGCCCCCAGCACATGTTGCAATGTATAAAGTTTTATTTGCAACGGATTCACTAGAGACCGCGGCAACCGATGTGCTTGCTGGCATGGACCAAGTAATTGCTGACGGTGTCGACATCATGTCATTGTCTCTCGGTTTCAGACAATCGCCTTACTTCAAAGACGTCATTGCAATATCCGCCCTTTCTGCCACCGAGAAAGGGATAGTTGTTGTGTGCGCTACTAGAAATGACGGGGCCTGTAATTCTACACAAAATGCAACCCCTTGGATCACAACAGTTGGAGCCGGCACACTTGATCGGAGTTTTACTGCTGCTTTGACCCTCGAAAATGGGGTGACAACGTATTTCCTGATGAGCGTTTACATTGAAGATGCTCCTTTATACAGTGGTATGGGAAATGAAAGAAAAGCCATTTGTGATTATGGCTCATTGAACAAAACCGAAGTACACAAAAAGATTGTCTTTTGCCAAAAGAGCTCTCATATTGATATTGCGGGACAAAAGCAGGAACTTGAAAGGCTAGGCGCATATGCTGGAATATTAATCTCAGACTCGCCATTGTTGCGAGAATCAGAATACACTATTCCCTGCCTAGTTCTATCAACAGCTTCTGCATCTCTTGTCAAGGAGTATATTGCCAGAGCGACTACACCAAAAGTTAAGAGCTTGCAATTCGTTTTCACCAATTTCAACACCACACCAGCACCCCAAGTGGCACATTTTTCTTCCAGGGGACCAGACCCAATTAATCCAAGTGTCCTAAAACCGGACATTCTGGCTCCAGGGGTCGATGTGTTGGCAGCTTTTATACCCAAACCGTTCATGACAGTCGGTATATATGACATAGTTACGGACTATGCATTGCTTTCGGGCACTTCAATGGCTGCACCTCATGTAGCGGGATTGGCAGCTTTGCTTAAAAATGTCCATCCTAAATGGAGCCCTGCAGCTATTCGATCAGCAATAATGACCACAGCTTATAACTTAGACAACACTGGCAATGTTTTGAGAGACAAGAGGACGGGACTTTTGGCCACGCCTCTAGATTTCGGGGCTGGTCATATTAACCCGAATGAAGCTGTGGACCCTGGGCTTATTTATGACATGGATATGCAAGATTACATTGACTTCCTCTGCAGCCTTGGATATACTAAACAGCAAATGATTAGTGTGATCAGGAGAAATCAGTGGAATTGCAGCAAAGAGGGGAATGATTTGAATTACCTGTCATTTTTCGCTGTGTTTGCCAATGGAACCGGCTCGTTGCAGAAGAAATTTCAGAGGGTTGTAACAAATGTGGGAGGTGAGACATCAGTTTATAAAGCAAGTATACAGGTTCCTTCTGGAATGAGAGTTAAAGTGGAGCCAAGTGCCTTATCCTTCACTAAGAGATATCAGAAGCATTCGAAATAGATAAAGAAGCTCCGGCTGTTGTTTACGGTTATCTCAAATGGATTGATCAACATGGTCATGTGGTATCGAGCCCTCTGGTGGCTGTCAAAATCTAGCTGAAACCCCCCTCATTATTGTAAAGACTCCACTGTTACTGCAACGGAGAAGGGACACCTTTAGTATATGGGATTGTAGTTTGACATATCACTCAATAAATGCAGTAACTAGAATTCCTAATTTGATATGTGGTTGAATTATTACGACGACAAATCAATTATGTTATTGAACAAAGGAACATGGCTAAGTATCCAAATGCATAAGTAGGATTGAATGAGGACTGGAACTACTACTGATAGTTATACTTTTGAGTGTTCTGAAAAAATCCTTTCCCTTAGTAACTATTCACCAGACTTGTAGTTAACAACACATAATTGGAAAATCAACTAATGCCTTCTTTTGTAATACAAATCCTTAAAAATCAACTTGCTTGTGAATCTCTGTTAAGTTGCTGACAGGCAACAGGTTACCTTCTCTATTTACATAATCCACATCCTTCCTTGCAGTTGATGTAGATTGAAACCTGCAGTAAAAAGTGAACACAAGTGAATTGCAAATTAAACAGATTTTCACGAGATATTACTAAATCATTCTTTACAGTACCAAACTGAAGGGCACTAAATTGGGTGTAAAAGCAGTATCAGGTTGGGGAATTCGCCTCTACATTACAATCTTCTTGCTCTCCTAAATACAT
>CAOJBJ013064455.1:0-10217 GCA_948291685.1 Euphorbia celastroides
AAATGTCGCAGGACGCCACGTCAGCTTCAGGCCCTCAACTGCACCACTTTTTCATAGTTGAGGGCCTAAACTGGTGACTTGCAAAGTTTGAGTCCCAAACTGAAATCTGGAGAATAGTTGGGGGTCCAAATAGGGCATTAAGCCTTGTTTAAAGGCTAAATTGACCAGCCAATTATTATGACTTTGACAAGTCAACGTCTACAAACCAAATCATGGTTGTTAGTTTTTAAGGTAAACTTTAAAAACATACCCTGTGGTTTTACACTTTTGTAAAAACATCCTTGAAGTTTAATTTTTTGCAAAAGCATACTTTGTGGTTTCAAATTTTTACAAAAATATGTTTCTCAAAAATTTGAAACCACATTTAAAAGGATAATCTTCTCTATTTTTAATTGAAATTTTGCAGGTTTCTTTATAACAATAAAATACACATTATTAATAATTTTGAGATTTTTTTGAGAAGTTTTGATATTTATTTTAATTAAAAATCAATCATAACTTTAAAAAATCATAATAAAATGAAATAATTTTGAAAATTACTCAAAATTTGATAAATAATTCACAAATAATATTGTTAGAATATATGAATGTTGAATTTATTAAAATAACTTGTGTAATATTATCAAATCTACAATTTTTCAAAAACATACCTTGTTGTTAGTCATTTTTTGCAAAATTTTGAAACCACAAGATATGATTTTGCAAAAAAATAAACCTCAAAGATGTTTTTGCAAAAGTGTAAAACCACATGGCATGTTTTTGAACTTTACCCTAGTTTTTATTACAAATAGATGAGCTCATTTAGCGTTTGAGGCCAGGACCGTCTCAAGAATTAATGGGATAATGAGCGAAAACTTAAAGATAGACTTTCATAGAAAAATTTATAATTTATTTTAAATTTTGAGAACTTTTGTTTCTACAAATTTTGGCCATTTTTCAGTAAAGTTCTCGTCATAAAATTTTATGGATAAACGTGGTGAATTTCGATAAAATTTTAATTTTAACTAATTATTATTATATAATTTTACCAAATATATTTTAACATTTAAAAACCGTATTAGAGAATTATGAAAATGGTACATCAAATTCGTAACACATATATGACATATTTATAAACATTTTTAATAGATACAATATTGTTTTTCAAAATATATTTACTTTGTCAAATTTTTATATGGAAACCTAGTTTTTTTAAAAAAAAAGTATAAAGTGAATATTTGATTTCAAAAATACATATTTGAGAAAAGTATAGTGATTGATAAATTAATAAAATCATTCACTTAAATTTGATCTTAAGTTTTTATCATAAACGAGAAGATAATGGTTTAATTACAAAAGAATTATAGTGGTTTATAAATTAAACAATTTTAGAAAAACTGACACCTGAAGAGCGCGCACCTCAACCACCTTACCAAAGAAACAATTTGATCGTCTTCCTCATATTAGTTATATATATTAAATTATGTGTTTCACTTGTATTTAAACCCGAACAAAATTTGAGGTCAGTTAACACTTGTGGCCCTGGTCGCACCACTTGTACTGCCTATTAGCCGGCCCTGTTCGAGAGTCTAAACTAAAGTTCAAAGCATAGGTTTTGGATTGCATAAATACGTTGATGGCTAACAAATTTGAACATATATGTAACAGGCCATGAAAAGAGAGCCGTTAAAATAGCCTTCAATTCACCGAGTCCGCCTTTTTACGAGTTGGAATTGAATATGGTATTTCACTAGTCTAGCTTAAGTCAACCTTAAATCCGATGATATTATGAGTTTGATTTGGCTTTTGTTTGAAAACCTTACTCGACCCAATCCCGATATGCATTCCTTGGTAATGTCAAGAATGTATGCTTTATTGCTTTTGTGGATTTTCAGTGTAATGTACATTTTGTGCAAAATTTAATATATATGTGATATTCTTCATTTACATGTGTGAGTTTATTTTAGTGTATTTTATGAAGAATCTAAGATATACTCTGTTTTCATGTTTCAATATGTTTTACACAAAAACATGAATTTTTTGCTCCTTTACTTCTCCACTTTTGATTTTATTGATCAATCCTGTTTTCTTTCTTTTTTTTTTTCATTTATTTCACAAACTATGAAATTGTTAGACGCATGAATTTAGAATCTTTTAATCCATTTCATGTTTATCCAAGAAACTATATGCATATTGATATATCTTTTCAATTTTAAAATAAATGGTATTAAATTTCTATACCTAAATAAAATGTTTACGATCTCGACACCTTAGTAAAAATCTTATTCCTAAAAATTTTACACAACTTAAAAATTCATAGATTTTTTTCAGTGATTTCTTACATGTTTATTCTAGAATTTTCATACAGTTTACAAAATATTTCATGTACCTCTCGTGAAAGCACACCTCAGTGAAAGATGTATAATCTCTACACCTCAGTAAAAATTATACAAGCATTGTGAAGGGTACAATATTTCAATACCACATTAAAATTTTTATACCTTCTGCAAAATGTATATGAATTTATGTACAATAATTCCATAGGAATTATAAAAAGTATAGTGTTTCTGTACCTCAAAAATCCTATATCCTTTACTATTAGTTTAACGTTACTACAGGAATTTACATACCTTTATATATTCATATAAGAATTTTTATACGTACATTTTACAAATAATTGTGCACCCCATACAAGTTACAACATTTCTATACCTCAATAAGAATCCCATATGTACTTAAAAGGTATAGTATTTGTATATCTCAAGAAAAATATCATACTTTCACAAAATGTGTATGAAACTATGTAGAAAATCTTATAAGAACCATAAGAGGTATAACATTTCTATACCTATGTAAAAATCCCATTAGCTTACAATATCTGTAGTCCAAGACTTTCCATTATTTTTTAGTATTCTTACATATTTATACAGATTCTCATATACCTTTTGCACATTTATTCTTATACCTCTTGAAAAGAATGGATGTACCTTTGATTTTCACACAGAAGTTCGTATACCTTTTGTATAAGAATTCCTAATTTTTTATCTTTTAAAGAATTTCCTACAGTTTTTGTTTTGATATAATTTTTTCATCTTTTAGTATTCAGCGAGGTATTAGAAATACAGAATGTATATATATTTATCACAAAAGGTGTAGAAAATTAACTTAAATGTATTTTTAATATACAAGGTATAACAGTTAAGATGCAAAAGGCATAAAAATAAAAATATATAATGTATTAGAAATTTAATGCATAAGAATTCAAAGATAAAATGGCATGGGCATGGATCAAACAAAATTTATATATTTTACTCCTAATTGTTAAGTTCATATTCAAAATCCAGACATTAATGAGATTTATAGCCTGCTCATATGGACTAGATTACATTTTCTTTAATAAATAGAATTATTTTAAGAGTCAAAGGTGTTTTGATTGTCCAAAATGCACACATCACAATATTCCAAAAACCAATGATATTTAAACACCAAATTAAATGACAGCATTATTTTTACTTTATTGAATCGGTCAAGCAACAACAACTAAAAGATATACAAGGCATACACATTTATTTTATTTTATTGAATTGGTCAAGCAACAACAATTTTAGATTATGAAAAAATTAAATCCCAACACAACTGCAGCCATAGTCCCTGGTTTTTTGCATTAATTAAATATATAGCGTGGCAACTATATTCAAAGTTCATTTTCAATATTGCAATTTAACATTATATGTGATGACTTTAGGTAATGATTAATTAATCTAATTGCATGTTTACTTTAACTATATCTGAATTCGGACACCTTCGGAAATGTTTTGCTTAATATAATAGCCTCCAATCAAAATTGAATACAGAAATTTGAGAACCCAACAATAATGTATATCAAACAAACATTGAAAGTTACAGTGACTTTGTTTTTTTTAAAAGTTAATCTTATTTTGCTCTTAATCACCATTGGATTAGAAGGATGAAATTCAATCTAATGGCGATGACGACAAAGTAAGGGAAAAACAAAGTCACCATAGAATATGTTCAAACTTACATGGTCATATATTTGATTACAAAAATATGCAAGTTAGGAAAGTTTCGGAAGTCTCAATCGAAGGCTAGAGTGGGGATACCAGCAACGGTAGTTTAGCTTAAAGGGAGGTGTTAAGAGTTGTTTTATCGTCGATGGATTTATCTTTATTTAACGAATTGGTATATCTTTCAATATGAAAGTAAGAGGTCTTGGATTTGAATTTCAGTAGAGACAGAGCTATATTACGGCAGGATGGGGCAATTGCCCCCACCAACCGCCGAAATCCTTCCTTAAACCCTTAGACTGTGGCTGCTTTGTAAAGTTGAGAGAGTAAGAGGTGCCCCTCCATTTTTGCCTGAAAAAGCTCAAAAGGATAAAGAAAACCAATAAAACGAGGAATAAAGAGAATTTGGATACTGGCAACCAATTAAAAAAGTCCAATTGTATTTACTTTTCTTACCATTTCTTTCTCTGCGTCCCTTCAACAACTTTTTAAGGATTTGGATTCACCGTACTTAAAAAAACTGCAGAGTAAAGTTGAGTTCATCAAAAGCATTCATTTTATAATTAATGGTTGAGATTTGTTTAGCTTTAATGCAATAGAAAAATAACTTTTGACAATTGTATTTTTCTCTTTCTTACTGCAAAGTAAAGTTATTGTAAAGAATGCATTTCCATTTTTTAATTAGATTTGCAATTTATTATATTAATTAAAGAATTAAGTATTTCTGGCTAACATAAAATTCATTTTTTTCTCAACTTATACCTCTTTAATTATTTTATTTTCAAACAAATGAAAATTTTGAAATTTCAATACAATCATCATTAATTGAACTCTTAACATAAAATATGTGAATTTCGATTGAATTATTATGCAAGTTATATAAATTTTTGATAGATAATGCAAAAAGTTTGTCAAATGAATTTTTGGCCCAAAAATATCATTTTTATGTAGACATTGTTATTGTTCCTTTAACTGAGCTCCTCTAAAGCTTCGAAGCCTGGCTCTGTCACTGTAACCCAGCTTCTTCAAAATTTTCGAGTTATTAAAAATAAAAACTTAACGCTTCCCAACAATATTTCTAACTGTTCAACGAGCTCTTGACCAATGCTCTTGCCCGTTGTATCTACTTAAGCATTTGTGTCAAACAATATATGACATTCGTATATCTTCCATACGTTATTTATATGTACATTAACTTTCACATACCTTTTCTTTACAATTTTTTTGTGAAGTAACAATATTTTGTTGTCACTTGTTTAAGAACATATACCGTTTGATGATGAGTATAATAATTTTATGTCGAGTAAGTTAGCGTGTATATGAGCCAGATCAGTTGGATTATGGAGCATGTTAATTATTGGCTAAGTGTGTGTTCCGCACTTTCCAGTTTTCCCCAAATTTTTTTTTTGATTAAATATCATGGCTGCATTGATTGCATAATCAATCCAATTACACTAAAATATTCACAAGATTTTTTTGTCACTTTAACGTTTTCTTTCTTGTCAAACTCTGCCAAACAATCTGAATCCATAAAGTCTGGGCAAACCATGATGCTTGAAGTTAGTATATAGTCCACATTGCACAATTTATGCTTGTACCAAACCATAAATTCAATTTGAATTAACTAAACCATTTCTGTTCTTGACAACGGTCTTATATTGATACGTTTACAACATTACAAGATGTTGAGCCCATGAGTATAGTGAGGACACTAAGAAAAAGGTTCTTGTTGTTGCGTGTTCTGGCTGCGATGGAAACAAGAAAGTCCCTAAAACACGTGGCGTAGGAGTAAAAGTTTCAAAAAATTCTCTAAAACTATTTCATTCAACTTCATACTTAAGATTTGTCATTTCAATCATACCATTTTCTCTAAGAAAAACTCATAAAATGATGTATAATTTGGTATTTTGAAACTTTAAAAGTGACTTGTGCAGTTGTGCTAGAGTAATTTTCTGTAAATATTTTAGCAATAGCCCTGAACAAGTAAATATTTTTGTACGATTCTCTATGATTATTTGTTTGAGGAGAATTAATTAATTCAAGAGCAAAAATGAGCACAGAAAAATCGACATCAGTTGAAGCAGCATTGTAGAAAAATTAACACAAATAACTTACAATTTTTAGTGCTTATAATTTATAACAAGCGCAATTATTTGAAGCCCCTTCACATGAACTCTTCAAAAGTCTAACAAGGAATTGTATTTTGAACACAGATTACCACATTTCCTTTGATATATCGTAATAAATACACTTATTGATTTACTGATACAAAAAGAATACAAAATTAACACATAAAAATTGGTTCAAAAAATAGAACAAGATTAATTGAAGGAGTAAAAAGGATAGGTTGATTAACAATAGCATTGACTGCATCAACCATTTTATAAGGACAAGTAAAGCCATGTTCATCAAAATACAAAAGGTGCAACACCTTGCTAACCCTCCAAGCCAAGTCTTTGCACGGTTGTGGTACTATACTATCTTCTTGGTTCACAATTACCCTTAACAATTCTCGTTTATGAGTCTCGATTATATTTTCGACTTCCCTCATGCTCTTTTCCTCATCTACATGTCCACGACCGTGTTCTACCAACAACGACACTCCATTTAGCTTTCCTTCAGCACATTCTCTCTGCATTTTATTTTTTCTGAAATTAATAATAATAATAATAATAATAATAATAATAATAATAATAATAAAAATAATAATAATAAGATTGTACCTTAACGGTGACCCGATCATTTAAAAGTCGAGCAATAACACTAACATTCACATAAAGTCTTTCATATTCAACGCTTGCTATGACATCTTCGGTAATAGGACACCCCATAAAGTAAAGGCAAATTTGAAGCACCGGTCCTAGCCCGATTGAAACATGTCCAGCTCCTAAGTACTCAAACATCGTCGGTACCATGTTGTATCTTGCCCATTCAGCTTCCTTTAACATACATTTCATCACTCGAATCCACTGCATCATTGAAAAATATGTTATAACAAATAAAAAAAGGTGAATTTTCCGATAAATCAAAGTTGTTTATTTGAGTAACTTACAATGCCAACTAAGTGACGTCGAACGCATCCTCCTTGTTGTTTTTCAGCTCTGTCAGCAAGTTCGTTGAGTGTGCCGTACATTGCATAGAAGATTATCTTCACTTTTTCGGACTTGAACCCGACCTCTAAGTGATTCTCCCAACTGTATTTTATCACAAAAATTCAGTTTCCTTTTCATATTTTTATTACAAAAATTCTATCTTTCATCTGAAGCACATAAAAAAAATTAAAAATCTGGTTTCCTTACTTTTAGTTTGTAAAATCTTAACAAAATGTAAGTAAATTTACCTATGCATCAATGCAATTAGGTTATGTAGTTCCTCAATAGAACCGCCATAGTCAAAGAAATCGTCGACAATGGTGACAAAAACTGTGTTTTGTGCCCACGAGATTCAAGCGTCTGCATATTCGGGCTCTGAAAGGATGGCTGCAAATGCAATGCAGAAAAAACCATATGCAGTGTATCCAATTTGTAATGTTTCACCCAACTGCTCATTTCATATAGCAATACAATACAAATTACTTGATGTTTTCTAGAGGAATTTTTTGTTTTTCGTTAGAAGTGGGATTTGATTTTTAAGAAAGGAACCTGTCGAGATAATCAAGTTCCTCGCGGTGCGTGGCTTGGCACATATTGAAATCTTGTCTTGCAATTGTCAAGAGATCTCTCTCGTCAATGTTGAAAGGCCTTGAAAAAGATAACAATTTTGGTATTAGCAAGTTAAAGTCTATTTAATACAACTCTAACTTTGTGACGACCGGCTAAAACAGACCACGTATAGAAATATGAGACTACACGAATAAATCGGGCGATGTTGAATATGTTTTGGAATTGTAAGACTTTGACTATAGTAACACTATACCAATAGTGTTGTTTGTAAAATAAGCGATTAATCTGTTAGTAAATGGATTCGTATATCCCACACATATTTAATATATTTTAAATGTCAAATACATCAAAACACATGTGCGGACTATTTTTTGAAATTTCAATTGTTCTTTACAGCCCATTTAGTTCTTTATAGCCCATTTAGTTTGTCAAAAGTGGACCAATTTACCGTGAATTAACAGTTCTACTTATGACCGGAGAGTAAAAACATGCACAATGACATAACTAAAATATCAACATTAACTAAAAGTATTTTGCTAAGTTTAAAGGGTTTATAAGAATAAGTGAAAGTTATAGGCGACAAATATGTAAAGTTGAAGCAATTTTAAATTCTTACGTGGACCCTTGAAAACATCTAATGGCCGGTCAAAGGCCCTGTTCTTTTCAACTTCTAAAACCTGAACTGAACTTAACTTAACTGAACTGAATTGAACTTAATTTTTTTACATTACTTTTTCAACTAAAATCAATGGATATGACCTAAACTGAATTGAACTGAACTGAACTTAACTGAACTGAACCAAATTGAAGGTAAAGAGAAGACGGCCAAAGTGGACCAAGTTCATACTTTCCCAATGTTGAGTAAACAATCTCATAATAAACAAATAAACAAATAATTTGAGGACCAAAAGGGGAAATTACCTGTAAGAAGTCTTGAGAAGAGGAATATGACAGGGTCGTAATTAGCAATGTAAGATCGGGTCTCAAGTCGATCCAAATTGGCATATGGATAGCCCACTTCTAACTTTACTTCTTCACATAAACTTTTGCCCTCAATTGATCCTTCCACCAATTTTTCTCTCAGAAATTCAGTGGTCCAATCATAAATTCTATCAAGTACTGGCTCGTTCTGCAATTTTCTCATTTGTGATGCTTTGAATAACTCCAAAGCGGATTTTGTGTCGCTTTGATGACCCGGAATTGCTAATTGGGGCTCAATGTTTTCTTTCTTGTCAAACTGAGCCAAAGAATCTGCATTCAAAGTTTATATATTATTACCTTCATCTAGAAATCATTGTCATTTTACCCAATTCACATTTTTTAAAATAACTTCTAACTAAATAATGTGTTTACTGATTTACCCTTTTCTTCAATGTTTTATAAATGATTAATTTGAAAATTATACAAATTAATAAGGATAGAATGAAGAGAATAAAAAAAAATCACCTAAAAAATTAAAAATGACAATAAAAATTAGTAACTAAAACAGGTGTAAATGAAAGATATTTTTTTAGATAGCCGGTATATTGAATATTAATGACTTGGATGACCAATAAAAAATTCGTTCAGTCAAATTCTGACTTCTAAGTCTAGAATTTAGAAAATATTATTGTTAACACTTGAATAATATATTGAGTTTTGATAAATTGGATGATCAATTAAAAATTCGTGAAGTCAAATTCTAAGTTTAGAACTTGGAATATTTCATTTTTAATACATGAAGCACACCATAGCTGAACAAATTGCATGATCAATTAAAAATTCGTTGAGTCAAATTCTAAGTTTATAAGTTATAATATTTTATTATTTTTGTGATCAATTTTAGTTTTAATACCTGAAGAAACATCATAGCCGTATTTTCTTAGCAGCCTGAAACCAGTTGCACAACTTGCAGGATTTATAAATATTTCTTCACTGCCTTCCTTCCAGGATCTACACGTGAGCAAAAAAAAAAATCAAAAAACTTTTAGAAAAATAATAACTTATTATATAATGTAAGGACCAAATATTAATGGAGAATAATTTAATTATAACCAAGTAATGGTGTAATATTACCTGAATATTTGATCAAGTAGATTTCTTATTTCATGGGGGATATATCTTGCTAATGCAAGCTTTCCCAAATTGTCAATTATGGAGATTCTTGTGTGGACATCCTTAGGATAAATTGTCGGAACTGAAATACACAAGTATTAATAATCAACAATGTATTAAAAAGAAATTAGAGAGATGATTAAATATAATGTTGAGTTCTGCTCCAAGTGGATTGGGCTTTGTCAATGATGGTCCAGGGCCCGAGCCCAAATGCTGTGCGTTTTGATGAAGTTAGGGTTAAGGTATATATTTCTCATCAGCCAGAAATTAGGTTAACGAATTTCATTTCTTTCTCTTTTGGCGCTTTGATCTCTCATCGTTTCTCTCGGCGATTATCTCAATCTCTGGCGTTTTTCATTCCCTCCTTTGCCTGGTTTGGTGTTCGTTCGACAGACGACGGTGATTTCTCCTCTCTTTTCAGTATTCTGTTACTGTGTTTTTGCCGTAGATGATTGTT
>CAOJBJ013064808.1:0-12440 GCA_948291685.1 Euphorbia celastroides
GTGCTATATATATGTCCACTTTATAGATGCACTACCACTCAAGCAACCCATAAATGTATAGATATTTGCTCGAGTTAGATTGAAATGAATGTCAAAATCAGAAAGTTAGGGGCATAGGGTGTGCTCATTGTCCAAGGAAACGATTAATTCTGGAGTGAAGTTGAGAATTTTTGTGACTAAGGTTTTTTTATGAAAAAATCTCGGGGGAACAATGTGTTCCCTCGATTGAAAAAAGAAAGGAAAGAGTTTGCTTTTGTTTCTGAAAGTAGAAGAGATAGAGAATACAATACTCTAGAGAGGGGGTGAATAGAGTATGAAAAACAATCACCAAATAATTGTTGAATGTAATGTGTCAAAGCTTTGAAGAGATTTTCCAAGGCCTTGAAATTGATCGTCAAATCCTTAAAAAATGTAAACAATATAAGAACGAGTATAAAATGAAAGCAGTAAAAGGCACAGGCAATTGATCCGAAGTTCGGCTGCTAATCAACCTACTCTCCGCCTAGGGGTCTCTCAAACCCGTAGGATTTACGCGTCAATTTTATTTATATCTTTCCCTTAGGGTCCTAGTACAACTTAGAAGAATTAACTTTTACTTCTAAAACCTGTAGTTCCCCAACTACTAAACTAGTCACAACCCAATTTGATATAAACAAACTACGCCTCTCTTTTCCTCACAAAGATGTCGAGTATAACAGTATACTCTAAAGCAATTCAATCTCTCACAAAAGATGAAGTAATTTAAAACAATAAGAGAGAAAGTAAAGCTTGAGTAAAAATATGAAGATCTTGCACGCTGAGTTGAAACACAATTCCAAGACTTTGAACTTTGCTTGTATGCTTCTTGATTGATTGTGTTTCGTATATTCGAATTGCTGCAACTTTGATTCCTTTATAGCTCCTGAAACTTCCTTGTGAACGTTGAATGAGATCTCTTTAACTTGAATGTTGTAAGTTATTGCAATGAGATTCATTATGATCTTGCCGATAATAACCCGTTGAAGAAAGAAATCGACTAAGATTAGATTAGATTTGATTTAATCTGCCTAAATCTAATCTCATCTGGCCTGTTTTGATATCAATTGAAATCTAAACAGAATAATAAACAAATTGGTTAGAGATAATAAGTTCAAAAAAAAGTCAAATATAAATTATATCATTTTCGAAATCTGAATCAAATGAATTAGTCAAGATAAATTTATTTTTGTCTTCATCATCAAGGAGTCAATAGTTCCGATGTTTTTTTTCTTTTGTTTGTATATTAAGAATTTAATGCTTATTTGACCCTTTTAAATGTCTGTTTAAACACTAAATGAAAATTAGTTCATCAAAGTTCTAACCTATTTAATTGTGTAGAGACAGCGGCTAGGGGAGACTAGAGCATGTGCCCTATCCCAAAAGTTAGAGATATTGCAAGGTTCGGTTTCATTTATTTTAGTTAATTTTGTTCATTTTTTCAAACTATTTTGTAGTGATAGAACAGTTACCTTACAATTTTCAAATCTCATCATCGTATTTTATAGTTATATTGTGGCCAAAGACATTATGTGCCACATAAACTCGACAACTTTAGTTTGACAGTGTTACATTGATTAACCATGCATGTTTCAACTTATCCCTCTAAACTTGGTAAAAACATATCAAATTATCTTTGAATGTCGCGTGTTAGAATTTAAGTGGTTTTGATTTTTCGAAGATGTGACTTTTATTGATTTTGTTTAATTAGAAATTGATATGTGACATGCTAAAGACAATATAATATACTTTTTATCAAGTTAAAAAAGGTAAAGGGTGAAGTTTACTAAATTTAAAAAGTTACGTGAAACAAGTGAAAGTTTAGTGTGACTGTTGATAAAAGTTATCAAACTTAAGGAATAAATTATGCATTTGCCTTTATCTTGTAGGACATAATAATTGCGATAAAGATATATAATTATGTTGTATTTTCCACTAACATGCATGACTTCTAGATAAGTATATACATCTTATATTTATCTTATAATTATGTCAAATTGGTGTAATCGGGCTATGTAATTTTTATAGTTTTATTATATTATATCTTATTGTTGTAATCATATTTTTAATTAAAAATTATATGTTTCAAATAAACTTGTGACTATTTATCATAAATATTTGATAAGTATAACATAACTATATATAAGTTATATCAGTAAAAATATCAGGAGAAGTTTATCATTGTGGATATTCAACTGAGAAAAAAAGGTTAACAGATTAATTTATAATAAAAAAACATATACATATAAATATAAATAATATATTTTAATTAATTTGAACTTGAAGGTATGCAACTAATCTAATTCAGAAAAATGTCTAGTCTACTATCAGAAATGTCTAAGTTATCAACAATGGAATCTCCAAAATGGGCTGCAACCATTGGTTCTAAAGCAGCTCTCATGTGATTGGCCACATATTATAATCTCTCCCATTTATCAAACACCAAATCACTCTTACCATCTCCCATGTTAGCATCCCATTTAAGTGATCTTTCAGAATTCTCATTTTTTTTCTTTTCGACCAGAATTGACATGTAACATTATTAGGTTTGGAGGTGTGTTTTAGACAAATTTTAGTGTGCGAAAAGAACTTTTGAAAGTTAAGTAGAGCGAGGAATTGTTAGAGACAAATACAAAGAATTCAGATATATTCGACCATAAAACAATATACATTATGTTACGTCATTAAACATCTCTTTTAGAGAATTTCCTCGTAATTCCAAATTTTTATGATAAGGATTTTTATGATTTCAAGCCATAAAGGTGATGACCATATAACCATTGGTAACCATCTCCACCCATCTTGAGCTCAAAAACTTTGTAAAATCCTTATCAAATTGATTTTGATATGCTTTTTGAACAATTTCCGAACTTGATTCTGCTAAGAAAAAATTCCCTTTATTCGGTTGAACTCCGAATTCACCTACAATTCCTTCAGGAACCTGTTATAAGCATCAATCAAATACTTTGATTCAGACAAATTACTTATATAAAACATAAATTACTAGTAAGCGTTTAAAAACTGTACGATAAAGATTAGTTTCGCTGCCTGGAAACTCCAATGAATAGAAAAGGAGGGGTGAACAAAGTGGAGAGAATTAACTTCCCGACATTGCAGCTATGAAACAATTTCCAAAGTTATCGCATTTTTCTTTTTCTAACTTTCATAAATAACGGTCACAAATGACCTTGAAAATGCTGATGAAACCGTTACCAAGAAGATGGTTGAGGAAATAATGCACAGATGGCGGCTTCTCGTTCGATGATTTTGACTGTTCAAAGCTAGGTTGGTAAATATGTAATAGAATAATGTCAACCGAAAGATTGCAACTTTTCAAGAATATGTCATTTTTTTATTTAGCTAATGTAACGGGATTCATCCCCATTCGCCAAACTCTTGGATTCATGTATCAAATATAAGTCTGTTCGTGATGTTCGTCGCGTCCACGCCCTTATCATCAAATCCCTATTCTCCTCCGAAGTTTTCATACACAACAGGCTAATCGATGCCTATGGGAAGAATGGTTGTCTTCAGGATGCACGAAAAGTGTTCGATAAAATGCCTCACGGAAACACTTTCACCTGGAACTCCATTATCAGCTCTTTGATGAAGTCAGGGTTCCCTGATGCAGGTGCTCAGTTGTTCTTGTCCATGCCTCAGCCTGACCAGTGCTCATGGAATTCAGTTATTGCTGGGTTTTCTCAGCACGAGAGGTTTGAAGAAGCTTTGGATTGCTTTGTAGTTATGCACAGGAAGGGTTTTGTGCTGAATGAGTATACATTCGGTAGTGGTCTTAGTGCTTGTTCTGCATTGAAGGAACTGAAAATGGGTACTCAAATTCATGGTCTTATGTTGAAATCTCACTTCTCACTAGATGTTTGTATGGGCTCGGCTCTTGTAGATATGTATTCAAAATGTGGGTTTGTAGATTCTGCTCAAAGGGTATTCAATGGTATGAGGGAGAGGAATATTGTGTCTTGGAACAGCTTGATTACATGTTATGAACAAAATGGTCCGGCAAGGGAGGCTTTACATGTATTTGTGAGAATGATGGAGAATAGATTTGAACCGGATGAAGTTACAATGGCCAGTGTAGTCAGTGCTTGTGCAAGTTTGGCTGCTGTTCAACAAGGCTCAGAAATTCATGCTCGTGTTGAAAAATGTGATAAACTTAGAAATGATCTCATTTTAAGCAACACTTTGGTTGATGTGTATGCAAAATGTGGTAAAATCTTCAAATCTAGGTGTGTTTTTGATAGGATTAAAAAGAGGAATATGGTGTCTGAAACATCCATGGTGAGTGGTTATACAAAGGCAGCAAGTACTGCGGCTGCAAGATCAATGTTCCTAAAGATGACAGAGAAAAATGTGGTGTATTGGAATGCTCTTATTGCAGGATACACACAGAATGGGGAAAACGAAGAGGCAATTGTACTTTTCCTTAAGCTTAAGAAGGACTCTATCTGCCCAACCCACTACACTTTTGGGAACCTATTGAACGCCTGTGCAAATCTTGCTGATCTACTGCTCGGTAGGCAGGTCCACACCCATGTTTTGAAGCACGGGCTTCGGTTTCAATATGGTGAAGATCCCGACATTTTTGTTGGAAATGCTCTGATAGATATGTACATGAAATGTGGATCGGTAAGGGAAGCATGTCGGGTTTTTGAAAAGATGGTTGAAAAGGATGTTGTCTCGTGGAATGCCTTGATAGTTGGATATGCACAAAATGGGTTCGGGACTGAGGCCCTTAGATTGTTCAAGGAAATGTTGGCTGTTGGAGAGAAACCAGACAACGTGACAATTATTGGTGCTCTAGTTGAAGAGGGCCGACGCTACTTCTTCTCAATGACCCATGAGTATGGTTTGGTGCCATCAAAGGACCATTTTACATGCCTGGTTGATTTGCTCGGTAGAGCCGGTCGCCTTGAGGAGGCGAAGGATTTGATAGAGTATGCCTATGGAGCCAGATGGGGTTATTTTGGGGTCATTACTTGGGGCCTGCAAAGTTCATAGAAACATCACAATGGCGGAGTATGTGGCTGAGAAGCTCTTGGAAATTGACTCTAACAATTCGGGACCTTACGTTTTGCTTTTGAATATGTATGCTGAGCTTGGCAGATGGAAGGATGTTGGGAAAGTGAGAAAGTTGATGAGAAAACAAGGAGTTGTAAAGCAGCCGGGTTCCAGCTGGATTGAGATACTAGGCCAAGTTCATGTGTTCATGGTTAAAGACAAAAGGCATTCTGAGAGAGATGAAATATATTCGGTGTTGAAAATGCTTACTAAGCAGATGAAGCTAGCTGGATTTGTCGAAGATTCTGAAGTTGTGTAGGAACAGGAGTGCTACTTCCAAATGGAAATACCAACAAAATTGCTTTCAGGTAATTGATTAATTTTCTTAAGAGTTGTTCGATTCGATTGATATGTTTTATCTTGACATGCTTTTTGATGGGAATGGAAACTAGATATTTTATTGAGTTTGGTGCTATAATAAATTAATTATTCAGTAATTACTTATGGGAAAAGCTCATAAAGAACGGCAAGTTCACAAAATGAGAATAAAAGAATGGTTTTTGTGAGTTATTTTGTAATGGCATATCTATTCAGTTTACAAATTGTTGGAATGATATACGTATACTACACATCCAGATAAGTGTGATTTGTGCAGGAATTGAAGGCAAAAAACAAGTCACACCGCTCAAGTTGTTGCATCTGTTTTGGATATACCATTTGATGGCCCTCACTTTAAGGTGACGCAATGATCCATTCCTTTTTCATTGAGCTGCTGATGCATTGTACTTATATTGATATATAAAATAACCAGCTCAACTCAAAAGGGACTCCAAAAATGAAAACCTATGGCTCACTGATAGAGTGTTTCGGTTTCTTACAACTTGTATTTCTACATTTATATCAATCCCACAGGATTCCTTTTGTTTCCCATTTGTTTCATCTGCTGTCATTCCTCTTGATAGTAAATGTTATTTGGACAGGTGATGGAAGATCTTCGAGAAAGCTACTTTGGTACTGCAGTTGAACTTATGTTGCACAAGATGAGGTATGAAACTCAGAAAGCATGTTTTGAATTTTGCTGTTCTTCATCTTCGTAAAAATGAGGTGAACTTAATTTGTATTTGTTGCACCAACAGATACATAATTTGCTAGTGCAAGGGAATAGTTCTGATCAGTGAATTGTGGTGCAGATGAGAAATATTTGCTGTGAGCCATGGTGATTCCCTGCAAATTTTGCAAGCTTTGCTCCATGCGGTTGAGGAACAGACAAGCTCTACTAACGATGACTTGTCATTGGAATCCAAGCTGTAAATATCCCATCAGATCCATCTGAACACTGGAAGTTTTTGCTTGATGATGGTATTCCAAATGGTTAGACCTCATGGTCTTCCAAGATATTTCTGTCTAAAAATAAGTTGAACTCTTGAATTGTAAACTATTGCTCCTATTTCGTTTGCACAATTGGCATTATACTCAATTACAAGTACATTAAGCAATTTCAAACTGTTTTTTGGCATATAACATAGCCTGCTGTAGCTATTGTCTATTAATATAGGTCAATGCATAATCAATAAATTGCAAATATAGCACTCAGTAATCTACAGAACCGACAGCCAAAAGATTCGCATCTGAGTAATCAGCATAACTCGTCACTGCATACAGTACAACGTGTATAGACTACAGAACAGAGATAAATATCCCAAACATTCGGCAATTATTCACAGCCAAACAAACCTTGAAGATATCTATACAATATTTTAGAACCCCAACATACTCTATATGCTGGGCAAAAACCTCTTCCCTGAAACCGAAAGCCCAACTCTTCACTTCCGTCATCTTATCGAAGTATTAGCCATTCCCACACAAAGATCAGCAGCCAACTGAGATAGCCTCAGGCAAACATGAACCACTATTGTGCAGCATTTGGCTTTGACACAATTAAAATTCATGATTCTATATTTTGCCCTAATCTTTAGTAACCCATCGACGGCCCCTAATGTGATAGCCACCAAAGCTTTGGTCACTGCTGCTTTCGCCTCCACTCTCTCCACTTGTGTGCCCTGATTTTCGCCTGTGTTTCTTTCCTTTGGCTACCCCGCTGTCGCTAAAGCTCCCATTTAATAAAGGATCGTCTATGCCTCGAATCACTCTTCGAGCCGGTGGAGCTATGGCACTGTCGTCCTTTGTTCTTCTCCTTTCTTTGTCATGTCTCTTTATGTTTTGAGATATCTTGTGCAATTTCTCGTTGAACTTTGTAAAACCCTTTTCCATGGGTTCCACTGCTTGGTTGACAGTAAATTTCACATCATTCACAATCTGTCAAGGAAGAAACATAAGATTCAGCACTTATGGACAGATGAAATAAATTTTCTGCATAAGAAGGCAACTAGCTAATTCACAACTACTACAATGTATTAAGATGTAAATCAAAATCTAATTAGACATCAATAATGAAAAGCGCAACAATGGAGGAGGAAGAAAATGATGATTACCATATTGATTCCTTGTTGAAGGAACATCATAAGATAATATGTTTTACTACGAGTATATTTGTACTAGTTTTGAATCTTAAATACTTATTTGGTTATATGATTTCTTTTTTAATTAAAATTGCATTTTTAGACCAAAATTTCATAATATTTTCAGTTGAACATGTTTAATAATCTATTTTATAATTTCATGAGCTTGAACCAAATCTTACGATTCTATTGGGTTAGATTCATGATTCAAAAAGTTTGGATCCCGATTCTCAATATGACAACTATTCATGCTATGCAACATTCAGCAAATGTGTACTGAATGCCAAGAAAACAAATATACTGAAAAGGAAACAATCACACTTCCCAGGAGCAAAATGTGACTTTAAAGGTTACTTTTCAAGTTCAGAAATAAGAACTTAGGTGCCCCTGTTTAGCTAGTACCTTTCTTCGAAAATGGGGGTAGTTGAACTAAATGGGCTTATCAATAACCTAAATGCAGCAATGAACTTAGGTGATGTGATTTTAAGTTAACCGAAAGAAACACCCTCCTACACACCTCAAGATAACAGAGCAACAACCAAGAATCTAAAGTAGCATTCAAGTAGAAGAGAACTTACATAGCCGCTGCCGCCAACAACTACATCCCTGACACTTTCTTTTATAGTCATTCCACTCTTGGCATCAGTGTCAGGCTGTGGGAGGCGTAACTTTGTGGGTCTTTCACTATCTCTAACCTCATCTGGATCCAAGGGACAATCGACTGATGCATAATCTCCAAGTACTGCAACATTTCCGGGATGGAGATCGCCCATTAACTCATAAGGCTTAGCAGGGAACACATATAGGTGAACAACTGCAGCAATGCCCAGCTGTACTTGATGAATATATAGAAGTGTTATACTTTGACAATATCAAAGAGAACTTTCAGCAGAGTGGTATCATGCGAAATCAAGATAATGGGATGCTAAAGAATTCTTATCAATCCACAAAGTTAACTTCAAAATCCATGCTATCGTATATGTCACAAGATAACATTTCAAAGCAATCAGATGCTGCTTCCTTAGGTTTGCACTATCTTCCAGGAGTTCATTATAACAGACAAATGTAATTTCATTAATTAAAACTGCATAAGCCTTCTAAATTTTAAAGAAAACAGCAAACTCATTTTTTTCACATAATACATAGGTCTGGTTGTCGTGTTCAAATCTCCCGCATGCAATTAACAAGCGCTAGAGAAAGCTACAGCTGAAATCAAAGTAAAGTGAAACAAGTTTATAGATTTTGTAGCCTAGTTTTTCCTTGGTAATCAAACATCTAATCTCAATATAATTGAAGAAACGCTATTTATCATGGAAACAGGTTATCTACTAACCATGAAAATATGAACACAAACATGAAATGAAATTCATCAAATATTGCCTGATAACTATTGGCCCCTTCATTTCGAATGGGTACAGTAGTTTTGTTTTATTACCACATTCAAACATGCAATGGCAATAATCTGAAAATTCAAAATGCGGTCTCAGTTATGAAATTTAAAAAACGCTGTACCATTTTTTAAACAAATGCTCAAAGAAAATTACAACTGGTTGTGGAAGACCTGTACCTCTATACAAATAATGAAGTCCTGGACACTTGACTTAAATTGCAGGCCTTGAGCAATAGGACTTTTGAACAAACCAAGCGAGTACAGAAGAGCAATTGCCACTCCTTGCCACCAAGTTAAAAACACAATTGATTTAAATGTGAGGAACTTGTATAAAGGTTTAATGTGAGCCAGTTCGTCCTTGGTAGCAGTGTAAAACTGAACTAAACAGTACAAAGCCCATGACTGGCTGAAATTAAGAACCACTGCCATGTATGGATACCTGCAAAATTAACCATTACAAGTCAATAAATCAAATAACATCATACAAGTTATGATAAGCACCAGAAATGTTAATGATTTGGTTTACATATGATCAGACATACATGTAGTGCCGTTTGTACTTATAGAGATAAACTGATACAAAAGCAGAACAGGAAATATGTCCCCTGTATCATTTAAATAAAGGAATTGTATAATCTAATATCAGAAAACCATTTCCATGAGCCCACCTAAAAATAAAGAGACAAATGCAGAAGGGCGAGTCCATCTCACACAGTCTTTATTCTATTCCTAGTCTCTTATTTGTTATGTTTACAAAAGGGAACAAATGATTTTGGAAAAAATATGAACATAAAAACCACTGATAAGACGCAATCAGTTGCCACGTAAATTAATACTATGTAATGGATGAGGTGTATACTTGATATTATCTTACCCGCATGCCACGTTAAACTCTCCTTCACAATATACACCAAATGCTTCAAGAATGACAGCTAATATTGATGTCAGAGACTTGATTAACATCTGTTACAACAACAAAAAAACATTTTTCCAAACTAAGGATACACCAATTAAAATTGAAAAGCAAGGGCAAAAGTAGAAATTTCTAACCACGTGAACATACATATTGAACAATACCAAACTTGACAACTTGATAAAACCACCGACCCAGCTTCCAAGGTTTTAAGATATAATTCATCGGAAAAGGATGCTTTACAGTTCCATCCTCATTACCATGTTCCAAAAGGGGAGTTTTAAGCTTCACACGTCCTTGTCTTTCCATAAACTGAACAGTTCTTTCTTCCCCTCCTTAAAAAGCACACAAAATTGAACAAAGTACAAGAATATCAGTAATTTAACAGAGAAATGACATTATGAGAAACAGAAGAAAACCTTCATCATCTTTTTGGCCAAAAAAACATTTATCTAGTATTATGAAATAAAATAAAAGCACTGAATTAGAATTATAAGCGCACCCTTTTGAAGTTCCATATCCTATCTCCCTCACACAAGCATAATACAGAGCATAATAAGAAAAAAAAGACATAAATTGGTAAAACTTGAACTATTTTGGAACCATTAAGGAGCAGGGTTAGCTTTCTACATTTACACACTGCAAGCAATTGTTCTGGTTTCCGTTTCGAACTTATTCATAATGATCAAACAATAAAATAACAGCATTCACATTTAGCATAATGTCAAGAACTTCATTTGTATAAAAGACGCAACAAAATTTTGAAAAAAGTGAAATTGATGTTATTCATGGTATGAAAATGTTAAACGCTACTTTAAAATGGCATAATAAAAATAATGGTAACAATAGTAATTGTAATTTCATATTCCAATGTAGATTGAAACAACTAAGCTTTGATTTTTCACTAACTCCAATTACAATCATTGACTGTAACCAGGCTTATAGTGAGAAAATATTTTTGAAGGAAAATGATTTCAAACAGTTAAACCAAGAGATAGCATGAGACTTCTGGCAAGAATACAGAGACCAAAGCTTAAACCAACACGAATGACCAATGTTACACCACCATCCTCATATTATATATCAAGAGCTGAAAGCGTGAGCAGCAGTACACATTTTAAAATATTCAGAAAAGAGTAGGTGCCCTTTTTACTGTGGCACAATATTACCAAAGCTGTGGCATATCTTCATTAACAAAGTAATTAGTACTTTATCTTTTTGTTCTCAAACCTTTTCTTCATTAATAACTCCTGAATGCTTAAGTTCAAAGATCCATATAATACTCATTATTATATATTTACATCTTTGGTGCAACTACATCACGAAGTTTCGGGTGTCTTTTTACCTATCAGAAGTCATTACAATAACAACTTTTGTAAGGAACATACCCAAGCAAGCAGTAAGATATCTTCCAAAGCAATACATGGCAAAGGATTCATAGCAGTCCCTTAGTATCTCAATATCAACACTAATGGATGGATTCATCAGCGATATAATCTGTTTTAGAAAAGAAAGTTAGAAAAAAAAAACACATCTTGAAGTAGCAAACGTATTCTCTTAATAAATTGTATCCCGTCTAATTATCAACCTCTTGAAAATAGCTCAGGAAACAATGGCTGTTAGCCTCAAATTATTAAGAAGACAATAAAAAAAATTGCTGCCAATTTGAAATTTGATGATCACTCACAGATTCGACGGAATAACAAGGAACCATAAGGATAACTCCAATCAAAAACTTTTGCTCCTGAAACAAAAAAACGCTAGTTAACTGGCTTGTATTAGATCCAAACCTAAGTGAACAGAAAAAATAAACAACAAAGAAGGGGAAAATTACCTCAGGATTCTTGTAAGCAGACAGGTGCTCGAATAATAGAAAAAATGACAAGCATAGTGTTAACATCACAAAAGCAGTGGCAATTATAGTTGCCCATAATGGAGGTGAGTAGCCTAGAAGAGGAATAAAAAGATCATGGTACTTCATTGGCTACGCTTGCTTACTTCCAGCTATCTTACAGGTATCCACGCACCATAACGAGAACCGCAAATTCCAAGGCTGCTACAACATTGCAATTAAGTGTAGAACACCCAAAAAGGAAAACAGTGAACTCACCTGTTACAGACAGCAAAAAGCACAAAACAATCCATAAACTACGCCCAACTATGCAGCAGTTTTTTACACTTAATACTGATTTCTTCATGCCCTTGGCAAAATAAACGAAACCCCAAAGTACAATAGATTCCCAACTCGATTAAATTCGATTTCAATTCAACAGACGCATCAAAACTTCAAAAACAAACCACGCCCGAATTGAGAAAGTAGATCATCGCAAAACCAGAAAAAAAACAGAAAGAAACGGATAAAGAATAGTTACAGTAATGAAATCCGTGAGATAGGGATTAATCGATTCGAGAAGGAGCTGAGGAAAACAAGAAACAGCGACAGCAGAGAAAGAAGTATATAGAGAAATCAAAGCCGCCTCTTTCCCTCTCGACAGGGACCACCCTCTGGTCTCGTCTACGCCTTTGATTTCATCTGAAGATCATTGGTTCGTTCTACAGTTCCTACAGTTTACTTCTTTGCATTGCA
>CAOJBJ013065708.1:0-13200 GCA_948291685.1 Euphorbia celastroides
AGCTTCTGAATTTCAAACGTTGCAAGCAGTTTCAGAGAATCATCTCAGATCTTCCGAACGTTGAATGTTGAACGGCTAATCATTAGATTTGATTTGATCTGGTTTGATTTGATTTGGTCTTCAATCCAATTTTGACCTGCAATCCAATTTGAAAAACAAATCTACCAACAGAATATTGAAACAGCAATCTGTTTAGAGTTGTTACAGATATCAGCAATCTGTTTAGAGCCAAGTCAAACTGAAATCAAATATCTTATCCTGTAAAAACTTATTCTGTAAAAGACATATAAAATCTTGATAAACATGTCAATCCATTTACAAGTCAATCCATTTGTCTTCATCATCAAGGAGTCAACATGACCATGAGCGCTTTTTGAAATTCCAAAACAGTGGCATTGTAGTCAAAGGAGATATGTGTACGAATAAAGAGGAATACTATGGTGTACTGATACATATTTATAAGTTCTCTTTTGTTGGAGGTAACAATGTCTTTCTATTCAAATGTCATTGGTGGGATGTTAGTCGTAGTGGAATACGTTGTAAAACAGACAAATAGGGATACACTTACGTCAACTGCAGCCATTCATTGAAGACAAACGAAAACTTTATATTGGCTATTGAAGATGAACAATTGTACTATGTAAAGAATATAAATAATTCTCAATGGTTGGCTATTTGTAAACATTCTCCAAGAGATGGTTATTTGAACAAGTCATTCTCAAAGGATGATGAATTAACAAAAGATTCTACTATAGACGATGGAGAGCCATACTAAAATGCTGAAGTTGGTCAGAGTATAATTTTTGAAATGGATGATGTGGTTGAAGATGGTAGGACAGAAGGACTATGCAGAAATTATTTTGAAGCTCCAATCATGATTGAAAGAATTGCTGAAGATTTCAATATGAAAAGGGTTGAGGATGATGATAATTTGGAGAACGATGAAGATAATATAGATTTGATGAATAGTTTTGGAAGCAGGCAAGCAAGAGTTCTGTCCAGGCAATTTTAATGAGACCCTTTATATTTTGCATCACATTGAAGCAACCAGTATGTTTTTGTCCTCTCTCTACATGTCAATGTATATATTGTGGCTTAATGGGTCTTAAAAACATATTATGTATTTAGATATAATTGCAAATTGAAGCTGAAATGTATTTTGATGTGAATGTTGCAAATGTTGTGTTTTATTGTGTTTATCAATTTCTCCTTCATATTCTATATGACAGTAGCAAGATTGTGGAAAAATTGTACAATTAGTCTTTGGTGACAATTCAGGCTTAGTTTTCACAGTTTATCCGATTATTTTGCTATTGTTAATTTCAATTAAAAAGTGGGTCTGTTTGGGGATAAATTGTTGAGATTCGTATGGAGTGCTTTCTTCCTTTTCAAAGAAGGGGGGAATTTAATGGAAACTTAGTTCAACGTGTAAAAGATAAAAAATAAGGAAGGGTATTTGTGGTATAGCGATTTTGAAATTCAGAACTCACGCATATAAAACAATCCCTAAACGAAGCTGGATTTTATCTTAGCGAATAAAAAATTTAAGGGAAGTGTAGAGTTGGGAAGATGGATGCGGGAACACCATTACCGTGTGGGTACGCCAGATCGCCAACAGGTTTGTGTTTCCATAAACCCAAAATTCGAATGAATTTTAAATTTTGTATTTGCGTTGAGTTCTGATGTGGTTAATGTGTTATGGAAATCGAAATTGAGGTATCCGCTCAGATCGGCAACCAAAGGCAAAGGGGAAAATCCATCGATGGCTGATGAATCTAATTCCATGAGGTAAATTCCCAAGTTTTCTCAATTGTGAAGTGCTTTTTCTGTTTTTGCTTCGCGTAAAAGAGATTTTAGGGTTTGTTGTCAAGTATTTCGTCATTCACTCTGTGATTTGCAGTCCATTTAATTTGTTTTTTTTGTTCCCTGGTTTGGGCTTTTGGTTTTTTCTGTGATTTAGATTTCAAATGTGAAAGGTAAGTAGTTAATTAGTCATGGATTTCCCTTTATAAGATTTTCATGAATATGCTTGTCAGAATCCGAGAGGAGCATTCAATAATGAATTAATTTTCAGGTTTTGTTTTCTTAACTAGGAAAAGGTTGAGTTGGACTCCAACTGACTTTGTTCGTTAACATAATTTTGTCAATAGAATTCATGCTAAACAATAGCTGAACCTTTAGGTATTTCTTACTAATTTTCTGTAGTTAGTTTTTTGGCACTTTATTAAGTATGAGCACGAGATTTTCTAGTCTTGTGTCATGAGTTGATGACGATTTTGTCTCTTCGATCATATTCTAGGGTAATTTCTTTGAAATTCAAAGTTTGGTTAACCCGAGTGTCCAAATCCACAGTTTCTAGGACCCAAAAGCACCCAAAAAGGCCCAAATTCATACCAAACCTGCCAAAAATACCTCCAAAACCCTAAAAAACACCCCCAAAACCTTAGGGTACCCATGGCCATCTTAGTTAAGGCCTAGAAGTATCTTAGAGGTTCTAGACTTTCGGTGGAGGTCCTACGACCCAAAAACCCCAAAATGGCCCAACATCATACCAAACCATCTCCAATGCCAAAACTAACCCAAAAAACCCTCAAAAGCACCCCCCAAAACCTTAGGGTATCCCTGGCCATATTAGTTAAGGCCTAGAAGTATACTGGAAGTTCTAGACTCTCGGTGGAGGTCCTACGACTCAAAAATTACCAAAATGGCCCAAAATCATACTAGACCACCCCAAATGCCAAAATAACCCCAAAAACCCTTAAAAATGCCCCCAAAAACCTTAAGGTACCTTAGCCATCCTAGTTGAGGCTCAAAAAGACCATGGAGGTCTTATTTTTTGGGGGAGGGAATAAGAGGACATCCAACGGTAAAACAAGATTGCCTGGCCTTGCTAGGGTCCATCTAGTACCGCCCAGCCCACCACCGGCTCCAGAACGTGCCATTTTATCTGAATATCTAGGTTTAAATTCAATTTTTTTAAGATAAGATTCGGATTTGACCAAATCAAACCTATATCTACAGTTTTGAATATAGATTTTAAAGGGCAGCCATTTCAAAGGATCTCTCGAGTTTTTAAAGGGAAGCCCTGCCAGAATAGAGACCCACCACCCTTTTCCTTACTTGAAACCCAAAAATCGAGCCATGGATTCGATCATTCAAAGTGAACAACCCCCCCGAACCTCAATTTTTCTGATTGTTCACTTGTTTTTTTGTTTTTGACTTCGTTTTCGATTTCTATTTTTCCAGGATTGGAAGAACCGAATGCCGGTGGCCCCCGGAGACCACCGAAGGTTCTATTTAATGGTCGGTGGCCTTGTATGGCCATCGAAAATTCTACAAGATTGCTGGCGGTCCTTCAAGGCTGCCCCCGAATAGGGCCTCTGGTGTCCTTTTAGGGCTCCTAGACCCTATCTTCTTCTTCCTATGTCATTATTTAGTATTTTCGAGTTCTGAATTCGGTTTTCCATGCAATTTTCAGGACCTCTAATCTATATTCAACCGATTTAAATCTGACCTATTTTTAAACCCGAGTAAGAGAGGATAGAGGTTCCTTAGGGTTAACCTCTCCCTCCCTCCATTGGGAGGTGGCTGCAAGCCTCATCTCGATTCATTTTATTTTGTTTTTCTCTTATTTTCACTATTTTCGAGGCTATTTCAGGGTATATTTATCAAACCCAGAGCCATTTTGGCACCCCAAGCTGATCATAGCCTATTTTTGATGTTTTGAACCCAGTGGGACTGTGGGCCTTCTTGTTGGAGTGTCGTCGAACCTATTGGGTGGCCGGCGGTCCTATAGGACCTCCCTAGCATCCCAGGATCTCCAAGGCCTTTACATTGTTGCACTAGGATGGCCAGGGTATCTAATGAGTCCGTGGGGTTGAATGACCTTTACTAAAGTGATCTTAGATCTAAAAACTAAGGATAGGTCACCCGGATTGCCCTTTTAATAGTCAAAATCACCCGAAATCTCTGGTTTTGTGTGTTTTCTTCATTTCTAATCATTTTTTACTGATTTAATCTTATTTACTTGCTGTTTATGATACATTATATAATTTTATACCTTTATTATGTGTTAACATGTGTGGACTAACCCATTTGTTTAGTGGTTAAGGTTAGGTATATGGGCGCTATACCGATGTTAGAGACCTAATAGATGAATTTTTAGGACTTTATTTTATGCATTTGCTTTCCCGCATAGATCGGTTGTATAACTTTTTATCTCTTTCTTTTGGGGTTGTAACTTTTTAATTCATTTTTCTACTTATGCATGCTATGTGAAATTGGACTTAAATAACAACTTGAGCCTAAAAGAATGAATGAATGTAGGTTTGATAACATATTTTGATAAACAAACTTGAAATACTTATTCCTAATTGAATATGAACTTAGACAATCAAGAAGTAAATTTTGCCAAACGAACCCATTTTCTCAAAATCGATTTGTTTTTGAAAGGTTAAAATGAATTGATTTCTTTCCCGACTCTTTCGGGTGGCGACTCCGTTTTAAAATCAAAACCCCTTTCCCAAAAGGCGCAATTTATCTTTTTTCGAAAACCTTCAGTGGCGACTCCTCTGGGAACTTTTGGCAAACAAATGAAATCATTGATTAAGTTCAAACCCATTTCAAGATTATTTATAATTGTTGTCCTTAAATGCATTTCATGCATCTTTTATTTGCTATTTTGAGTCCTTACCTTATTCGCCATAGCCAAAGGTTCTGCTATTGACAGGCTACATCGAACCTCTTGATTAGCTAACCAACCTCCTTGCACCCTGTGTCTAGTTCTAGAAACCCCTTTTGAGACCGAACCAATGCATGTAGAAAAGCCATAGTAACTTTCCCTAAGACTACCGAAACACAAATTACTTGAATCATGTAGTTGCGTGCCTTTATGCTGTTACAGGTTAGAGGTATAAAGGTAAACCCCACCTAGAAAAAGAGCCTTGACTTGACCACACGAGAGACATAAGGTTGGAAATCACCACTTCGCATGCTACTTATCATTGTACTAACCTTGCATCATTCATCTTTAACGTCATCACTAATATCTAACTAGACCTATGGATGTCCTTTCACCCGGTTTACCACCGACCTTGGTCACTCCAAGTTAAAGGCAACTTGGTCACACACAAGCACTGGTGCCATGTATGATTTTATGATTTATGTTTGCCATGCTATGATATGCCTTTGAAGTGACATTTTCATGTAATTCCATGCCCTATGCCATGCTATGCCATGCTTTATACCATGTTATACCATGCTATGACATGCTTTATACCATGTTCTATAACATGCTATACCATGCTTATAATTTGCTATACCATGCTTATAATTTTTTATACCATGAATATGACATGTCATACCATCTTATAGCTTGAATTGTACCATAGTTTGAGACATAAAAAATTATGTAATTTATGAACTCACAAACTTTTGGTTGGCATGTAGGAACTATGAATCTCATAAGCATTCAGGAAACATTCAAGGCATAGTTGAAGGATGTGCCCCCAAGGATTTAGTTCGATCGAAAGAATGTGGATTTTGGAGCATGCGCCACTTCATCAAAGATGACCTCAACACTAGCTTATTGAGAGCAACCACTCGCTAGTGGGATTCGATTGAAAATGTTTTCTGTTTCAATGGGCAAGAGTTATGCCCTATGATTCGATTGAAAATGTTTTCTGTTTCAGTGCACTCATGGATGTGAAATTCACACAACACACCAAGATCGTGATCCTGTGGGTTGGACAAGGACCGTAGTATGAGTTGTTCATATAATTCCCTCTGACCCAAAATGAGAGGAGATTCATATTTTTGGATAAAGGAGCAAACATGGATAAATTCCTCAAGGTTTTGAGGAATAAGTCTCTGAAGGACACATGCTGGGTACTGTACATGATGGTATTCCAACTGTTAATTTGAGAAGGTGGATCGGAATTATGACTACCCTACCGACACCCTCGATGAGTACAAGCTGTGGTTGTAGTCTAGAGCCGCAATGACTGATGCGACGTCCCGAAATTTTGTAAGATTAAGTTGGGTACCGAGTAGGAAGGCAGTATCGAACTGATTTTATCTTATTTGCTTTCTAGATAGGATAATCATATGTAGCATTCATGCATCTTTCATTTTGTTATTTGGTGATGTGTTATGTATAAACTTTTGCTAGTTATGAATAAGATGTTAGGCCAGTTAAATAAGTCATGTTTGTTATGAACTTGAGATTTTTGACATGTATGATTTGTTCTTGATGTTACTAAAATGTTATTTTTAGTTTGTCCCAATGACACTTTGTTTTTGTTTCTTCTTTATGCACAAAAGGATTCCATAGGTCGCTAACTTACTAACACACCATTTGACTGATCATATTAACCCTTTTATTTGTTTCTGTGTGTCATTTCTACCTATATGTTCATTTAGACATAGTATGCATACTTTACATAACATCATAACCAAAACATATCATATCTCTATGACATTTAATCTAATTTTGTCATATGTGTGCAGGGTTTCATGAGTCCATTATTGGCTACTAACATTCTTTGATTTGTTGTATACTTTTGTGTGAACACTTTTGCATTAACCAATTTGGGTTGTAGCCATTATATGTGTGACATACATATGGCATGAGTCCACTCTACTGCATTACCTCATTAAATTTTTCATGCATGATCTCACAATCTGTGTTGCCCTTGGTTTAAAGGAAGCCCCAACAACGAGTTGAGGAGAAGGTCAAACATCAGGAATTCAACAAGAATCCGAGTCAACGATCCTTTGTTAGAATGTTAGAAAGTGGGAATACGATCAACACAGCCGAACTTTGAGAAATTGTCAGAGAGGTGATGATGGAACCTTCTTTCTTTGAAAACTTGAAAAGGGTTTTGAAGGAAATCCGAGAGGAAGAGAGAATTGAGAAACAGACCAATCTTGGCACTACCATTCCACACAGTTTTGGGGGAAGAAATGAACAATTAAAGACCATTTTCCTCAATTGCATTCCACAACAATTGGCCCTAGTGGAAAAAGAGGCATTTGTAACGCCTCATTTGGAACGGTTCTTTCAAAAACCGAGAATAAAGTAAGCTAAGACGCGAAAAGGTTACTTATTTGCATCAGTTCTGTAAATCACCGTTACTAATAGTGGGGCGGACTGGATATTGGCATCAGATATATTAACAACCGTTCCCAATGTGTAATACATTTTATATAGCTATCAATTCTTTGTAAACCGTTATGTAAAGTGAGAAAGATTTGGAATGGTTCAGTAATTAATAACCGATACCAATAACAAATGCATTGGGAACAGTTCTTTAATGCCATTGGGAACGATTGTTTAATTTAAGAAAAAAATTGAAACGAAAATAAGAAAGATGTGTTTCTAAGATTCGAACTTGGATGGACAATTGTGAAAAAAGCAAACATATTTTACCACTACACCAAGTAATTATATAACAAATAACCCGTTTTCTACTAGGATGAGTTACGATGGTCATGACACGAATTTTTTTCTACTACTCAAGGAGACACCTGGTTTGGTAACCATCAACAGCAGTTCTGTACACATCATGAATCCGACTGGGGCAAAACCTCCTTTGTTTATGCCAGCTCTGGTTTATCCCAACCCAAAGGAGTCTTTCCCTGAGAAGGCTTTAAAGGCTTCTCCCTCAAGATCCCTAATGCCACCCCAAGCTCCGATAATTCAGCTTGTAAAATCAACTCCGTCAGGGGTAGCCGTAGTTTAGTATCCCAATACTCGTGTTGATAAGCATGGAATATCACCTTGGAATCATGCTCTAGCCTCGCTCTTTTCTAAAGCCAGAGACTTGGGGCTACTATCCAACTTGAAGCCTTACGTAGCATGTAAGCCTGAAGACAGAGACAACTTCTATACCTATCATGTCATGGTAGGACACCATATGCCAAGTCCTCTTAGGCACGTTCTAGAAGTTGTTAAAAGATGGTCAAATTTTATGAACCACCTTTGAGAAAAGACGCAATCAAGAAATCTTTGTTTATCTTTCCAATACAACTTGTTCATAAAAAAGGAAGTATATATGAGGAACCTAGAATGGATGTTAGAGTACCCCTACCCTCGGATTTTCATAAGAATAAAGAATCCATGAAAGAGAGCGACATACCCGAGGGATTGATTGCACCAATCGATTAGGGAAAAGCTGAACCTTGAGAGGAAGAAGGAGAAGAAGTCATTTACTATGGAATTCAGCACGACTGATCCTCTCAAGGAAATTTCAGTTAGAAGAATGAAGACCCTCTACCTGTGGAGGAGGAAAGCTTATCTCATGTAGTTTTTAATATTTCCTTTTTTGAAAACTCTTTCACCCACGAGGCTTTTGCTATGAAAAATGACTTTTCCTATTTGAATGACTTGTTATTTCATGGTTCCATGCATTCATTTGGTTATATGCACAACATTTTTAGTATTTATGACACACCATTACATGAAATTGATTTAAATACGACGGATATCTCAAATTGGTAACCATTTCAAATGATCCTACTCCTACTAAAAAATGAGAGATAAGAAGAGTGCTAAAGTCATGTATGTAGTGCTTGGCTATGTGAAGATGAACTTAGAAATTAGCAAAAGTGGCATAGGAAAAAGAAGGAAGTCCCGATTATAAATTTCATCCGAAGAAGAAGACACGTCAAGGGGACATCAACGAAGACTAGGCCAAGATGAAAGCCAAGTTCATCTTCAAACCAATTCATTGCTACCCAACAAAGTTGTTTCCACTCGCTCCATTTTCTACCACAAAAACACCTCACCTTTTCAAAGCCCAAACATTCAACCCACCCCTCAACTACAACCACTCGTGCTTAACCATTCTTGGCGAGGGGGAAAGATATTATTGGCGAAATTCAGCCTCCCCTGAATAAAAACACCGATCACTTTTCTAAATAAAAGGATTCAAAATCTTTCACCAAATATTGTCATCAAGAAGGGCTAAGTTCGCAAAGCACAAAGGATATCAGGGGCAAGAATAGTTAGAAGATGTCATTGTTGTGCCGTAAACAAGAACAAACTCCTAAAGCCATTACCAACTTCGAAGTACCAATATAAGGGAGGGAACGACCACCGCTAAGAAACAAGTAAGTTTCACCCTCTAGTGAATGCAAGTCATACGCCAAGTTGCTTGAAGTATCTTGAGTTGTCTGTCACGATCCTCTAGCCCGAGTACTACCATGATCCTTGAGCCAAAGCATTACTATGGCCAGAAGTTAAAATCAACATGAAGAAAATTCTCCGCTGGCTTGGCACTTTTCTTCACTTGGCCAAGAAAAAGTTAGGAGAATTAATGCCTGTTGTGGTTCAAACCTTTTAAGGAGTAACCCAATGAGAAAAGAAATGGCACAAGAGAGAAAATCAGTGAGAGTTTGATTGATAAAACCCTTCTAGATTAGTCAACCGTAGGGGGAAAGATCTGAAATGGTTACCAAACTGTTGTAAATAAATCTAAGTCATTAATGAAGTGAGTCATTTAAAAAAAATCTTTGTTGGTATTTTCAAATGAATGAATGAAATAGGTCTCGTCACAGGGAACCACAAGGGAAGTCCACATTTTCTAAAAAGGCACGTAGCAACTTTTGCTTGATTGTATGAGGACATGCTTAAAGTCGACAGAAGCATTGCAGAGCATCGGATTCCCACTAACCCGAAGATCAACCCAGTGAAGTAGAAGTTGAGACGTCTCCGACCGGAATGGGCAGAGGAGGTTAAGGACGAGGTTGCAATAGGAGTTAATAGTGATCATATAATATCAAACAAACAATTCGATGCATGAAATTTCACGTAATAACACCTCATTTGAGAAGAACTCTTATTATAATAGATCGATAACCGACTTCCTTTTTATTCTGTAAGGAAAAGAGAAGCAATAAACAACGAACACTTAATATTAATCTTATTACACGAAACCCACTTGCACGATTTTGCTTCTTAAAAAAAACAACTTTACAAGAAAATACAAAAAGCAAACGTTGCTGTACACAACATAAACAAATCACACCAAATATATGCATATCAATGATCTTTTTCTATACCATTCATTCAACTTTAGAGAAGCTAGGTTTCACACTCAGTCTCCGAAGAGCATATATAACTGGCCCTAATCAAAGTGTCGAAGACGGTTTGGGCAACAAACTTCCCATCCATGGTGGATGGAGCATTACAGTTTGTCCTAGAACCGTTTTAAACAATGGAGGCAACATTTTGTATATTCCATCAATTTCTTTCATACCTCCTTCCTTTATCGTTTCTCCACCGTTACTCCACACACTTATTTTTGGCTGTAGACCTCGTATTGCCTCTGCATTAACTTTAGCGATCTCTTGATACGTTCCACCATTAATCATTAAAATCTCTGACTGCTCCATAGTTTTGACCTAATGCCTCATAAAGGGTTTTGAGATACGTTCCTTGCACTTTCGCCAGTGCTATGAGCCCTTCGGCTTCCTTTTGCTTCGAGTATAGCTCCGCTTCAGTGACGTTTTGGCTGGCATAAAACGATGCTTCGGCCATTGCCTTTTGAGCTTGCGCTTCTTTCTCTTTTTCATATTGGATTGCTTCGGCCATTGCCTTTTTGTAACGTGTACCAAATTATTACTATTGTGAAATTCGAATTTTATTATTATTATTGTGAAATTCAAACTAAAATTCGACCACACTTGTGTATATGGTGTATGTTATGTGAAAATTCTTGTTCGTTTTCTTTTAACTTCTGAATATTAAAAGTCAACACCAGATAATAAGACGTCGATATATATCAAAATAGTTACTGAGTTAACAATGAAAAAAGATAAAGTACTATTGTTAAAATATATACAACATATTAAGTATATACCTTTGTTTCATATTCCAAAATTTAACTAGAAGTATTTCAACTGCCATTTTTTTATAATTTTCAAATATCAGTTGACATTGATTTCTGTTTCTTCATCCGACCATATTTTATATTTTGCTTTTTTTATATGATACTAGTATAGTTTTCATGTTATGTACAGAAAAATTATTGATATCATATTAAATTTTAAAAATAATTAAATGATATAAATTTTTGATAAATATATTTAATAGATAATAATGAATTTAAATCCACTTAATCAAAATTATTAATTTTTATTATCTATACAAACAATTTTAAATAATATAAAGGTAACTATTTTTTTTATTAATATATATATTTTTGTCATATCTGTGTGTATAATAGTTCATATATAATAATTTATGGAGCTTTTTGTCGAAATTTCATTTTTAAGTATGGATTGTTCCTTGAATGAGATGCTTTTGTTAGTTATACAAATGAGCATCATTTGTCTCCAGTCAATATCTGGGTATGGTCTTTCATGTTAGATACAAAAATTTATTTATTTTAAACAAAATCGGTGTTAATTTGATTTGTTTTTGTGTGACAAAAAGCTTGGATAATTCATGTATTATACACATTACCTCTATGATCCTTCCAGGGCAGATGAATGAAAACAAATACACTCAAAACTACCCTTATTTCAGTTCAGTAACACTCCCCAACTTTTTAATTATTTTTTGCGTCAATGTCAAAACAAAATTAAACAAATCTCCTCACCTCATTTCTTCATTTTCACAGACGAACCAGATTTCATCGGAATTCTTTCCCTGCCGCCTCAGTCCTTCCATCGCCGTCGCTCGCCTCCATCCTCCCGTCGCCATCGCTCGCCTCCGTCCTTCCATCGCTGTCGCCATCGCCTGCTCACTCAAATCTCATCGCCGTCACCGTCGCCTGCTCATTCAGATCTCGTCACTGTTTCTCAGATCCCGAAGCCGGATTGTTCAGTCTTTCCGCCGCCGCCGTCCTCAAATCCAGTTCTCACCACCGTTTTTCTCCAGTTCTCGCCGCCATCATCACTCTCCAGATCTCGCCACCATCTTTCTCCAGTTCTCGCCACCGTCATCACTCTCCTGATCTCACCGCCACCGCCGTCTCTTCAGATCTCGCCTTGCCGTTGTAGCTCCCGTTCCTGTCGGCGTTATCTCCGTTGTCGTCGTTTTCGCTGCGCCGAAAATGGCCATTTCAGTGTTAGTTAATTGATTTGGCCATATCAATTTGTCCATTTTAGTAATCTATTGGTTTAAGGATGTCATCAATATCGAATTGATGCTTAAGAGGAGGTGTCTTGGAATGATGAGTGGAGAGGCCTTTTTATAGGTATCTCGGGGTGTCAATCTAGCCGATCGGTTAGTTTACACCTATGTATAGACTGGGTGCAATCTAGCCGATTGGCTGGTTTACACCTTCCAGAAGATGACACGTGGTATTCATCTGGTGGGTCAACCAGCCATCAAATGTACAGGGTACTTTGACTTTCTGTAAAACTCTTTCGGGAGAATTTTGTACAGTTTTCGGGTTTTCAGGATTTTTCGGGTTTAGGATTTTTGGATATTTCCGGTTTTTCAGAATCAAGGCTTTGAAACATTTTTGGAATTTTTGGGCATTCCAGGGTTTTGGATATTTTTGGATTTTTTGAGAATTCTAGGGTTTTGGACATTACGGAGCCAGGGCTCCAAAATCATTTCGGAATCAGGGTTCCGGACATTTGGAGTCTAAGCTCCAGGATCATTTCGGAATCAGGGTTCCGGACATTTGGGAGTCTAAGCTCAAGGATCATTTCAGAATTAGGGTTCAGGACATTTCAGAATCTAAGCTACAGGGTTTCGAACATTTTAGAGTCTTGGCTCCAGATATTACGGAGTCAAATCTCCAGAGTTTTCGGATGCACAATCGGTCTTCTATCGGTTCCACTGAAATTTTTCCCATACCTAGTAATAGGTTGAAAATTCATCATCGTCAGGGTTGAGCTTTTTACAAAATTCATATCCAAGCCCTTTATTTTAAGGGCAGGTTGTGACAGGCGGGACGAGTAGCCCGCCTAGTTAACAGGTATAAGGTCTTCAAATTAGTTGGCTCATATACAAGCTAGAGTTGTCGATTTTTCAACACACAAAGGCAAATGGGATTGCTTTTCCCTTTGAATGTAATTAGTTTGGTTTATGAGATTTATGAGATAGCTTGTCAATCAAGAAAGGGATAAAGTAGTTTCACTTTTTCATATTTAGTATACGATAGACACTTAGTCTGAATACATTTATTGACCAAAATTTATAATCAACAGCTGACCTGGAGCGCCCCACCCAACATCGTTCTT
>CAOJBJ013066002.1:0-13419 GCA_948291685.1 Euphorbia celastroides
AAGGAGATCCCGGTGGGGCAGCCGAGAGCTGAAGCGGAAGCAGAAATTGAACGTGATGTTATCACGATCCCAGATGATGAAGATGAGCCGGTAATCCCTACCGAGACCCGAACACCCTTTCCCGAGAGGCTAATGAAGACCAAAAAGACCAAGGAGGAGAAGGAGATGTTCGAGACCCTGAGGAAGGTAGAAATTAACAATCCTTTGCTTGATGTGATTAGACAGGTCCCGAAGTATGCCAAGCTCCTCAAGGAGCTCTGTACGAACAAGAAGAAGCAAAAGGATTTGGAGAAGGTCGTGATGGGAGAAAATGTATCTGTCGTGATCCAGCGTAAGCTACCCCCGAAGCAGAAGGATCAAGGGATGTTTACAATCAATTGCACCATAGGAAAGGTTGGAATCCAGAAGGCTATGTGTGATCTCGATGCATCCATCAACGTCATGCCAATTTCAAACTATAAGAAGATCTCAGGGAACCATGACTCGCCTCTAAAGGAGACTAGGACCGTTTTGCAACTCGCCGACCGCTCCGTAGTCTATCCCGAGGGCATCTTAGAGGACGTCTTGGTCAAGGTAAATGATTTTATTTTTTCGGTTGACTTCTATGTTCTTGACATGTGTGATGTAGATAAGAAGGGAGGATCTGACCTACTACTGGGGAGACCATTCCTAAGTACCGCCAAGACCAAGATTGATGTCTGAAGCGATATCCTATCTATGGAGTTTAATGGCGAGACTGTCACATTCAATGTTTATGATGACATGAAGACTCCCGCTGATGATTCAAGCCTATGCAGAGTCGATACCATCGAACCCATTATCCAGGAGATATTCAATCTCAATCCCATCGACAAGTTGCTGGTAGCTCTCACCGAGGACCTTGACACCGAGAGTCTTGATGACTTTTACCTTGATGACAAAGTGAGAGACGCTATCCATGACCTTGACATGCTCTAGCCACAATAGAAGGAAGTAGCGCCAGGACCTCTCCTGTTGCACTCTACCCTAGTCCTGTCCATAGTATCACCACCGGAACTAGTTTTGAAACCTCTTATAAGCCATCTTAAGTACGCTTATCTTGGTGAAGGAGAAACACTCCCGGTGATCATTTCGAGCAAGCTGACTAGTGACGAGGATGAGCGGTTGGTCGCGATACTCAAGAAGCATAAGAAGTTGATTGGGTGGACAATTTCCAACATCAAAGGCATTAGCCCCTCCACTTGCATGCATAAAATCAAGCTTGAGGATGATGCCGAGACGTGTTGGCAACCGCAACGATGTCTCGATCCACTCATGATGGAGATCGTGAAGAAGGAGGTGATCAAGCTGATGGAGGCTGACCTTATTTACCCTATCTCTGATAGTGAATGGGTTAGCCCCGTCCAAGTGGTACCAAAGAAGATCGAGATCATGATCTTGCCAAATGAGTCTGGAGAGTTGGTCCCGATGAGAGTTCAGAATGGATGGAGAGTATGTATTGACTATCGAAGGCTCAATGCAGCTACCAAGAAGGACCACTTTCCCTTACCCTTCATTGGCCAGATGCTGGAGAGGCTCGCCAGGAGATCACACTATTGCTGTCTCGGTGGTATGTCGGGATTCTACTAGATCCCGGTGGCACCAGAAGACCAGGCGAAGACCACGTTCACTTGTCCCTTCGGTACTTTTGCCTACCGAAGGATGCCATTCGGTCTTTGCAACGCCCCAGCCACATTCCAAAGGTTCATGGTGAGTATTTTCTTGGAGTACGTGGAGGACATTATTGAGGTCTTCATAGATGACTTCACCGTGTACGGCGACTCGTTTGAAGTATGTCTCGATAACCTTACTAAGATCTTGATGTGCTGTATCGAGACTGATTTGGTACTTAGCTATGAGAAATGCCATTTCATGGTAGACCAAGGCATGATCCTAGGTCATGTTGTTTCAAAAGAGGTATTGAGGTCGATAAAGCTAAAATTGATGTTATTCAGTCTTTACCTTACCCTACCTCCGTCAAGGAGGTTAGGTCTTTTCTAGGCCATGATGGTTTCTATCGCAGGTTTATCAAGAACTTCTCCAAGATCACGGAGCCAATTTGCCAGCTGTTGCAGAAGGATGTGGACTTCGAGTTTGGGGAGGAATACAAGGAAGCCTTCGACACTCTCAAGGGGAAGCTAGTCTCGGCACCCATTATCCAAGCATTAAATTGGGACTACCCCTTCAAGATCATGTGCGACGCCAGCGATAAGGCGGTGGGGGCGGTCCTTGGGCAGAGAATCGACCGAGAGCCCCCATGTCATCTATTATGCTTCCCGAACGCTTGATGTAGTCTAGAAAAACTACACTACCACCGAGAAGGAGTTGTTGGCTATCATCTTTGCCTTAGAAAAGTTTCGGTTCTACCTTCTTTGCTCCAAATTCATCGTATACTCCGACCACGCCGCATTACGGTACCTCATGAGCAAGAAGGATGCCAAGCCAAGGCTGATCTGATGGATACTCTTACTCAAAGAGTTTGATATCGAGGTCTGCAACAAAAAAAGGGGACCGAGAACTTGGTGGCCGATCATCTCAATTGGTTGACCAATTCTGAGCCACCAAGGGCCGTACAAGACACTTTTCCTGGTGAAGATCTCTTTGTTATCACTGAGACCCCTTGGTATGCAGACTTGGTGAACTATCTTACTACCGGGATGTTCCTTGACCATTTTGATCATAACGAGAGGAGAAGGATGAAGATAGAAGCATCAAAGTATTTTTAGGATGACCCTTACCTATGGAGACGAGGGAATGATCTTGTGCTTAGGCGATGTGTCTACGGAGAGGAACCCATGAAGATTTTGAAGGGATGCCACTCGGATGTGTGTGGAGGTCACGGTGGACCCAGAAGGACAACACAAAGGGTCTTTGACTCTGATTTCTATTGGCCTCATATTTTCCAAGACTCTTATACATTCTGTAAGGCATGTGATAACTGCCAAAGGGTCGGTAACCTAAGTTAGAGGAATCAACTCCCAATGACTCCCATATTAGCTGTTGAGATCTTTGACGTTTGGGGAATCGATTTCATGGGACCCTTCCTGTCCTCCTCCGGATTCACTTACATCCTCCTCGCAGTGGATTATGTCTCCAAGTGGATAAAAGCAAAGGAGACAAGGAATAATGATGCTAGGAATGTGGTGGATTTCATCAAAACCTCAATCATCTCTCGCTATGTGACACCAAGACTACTCATCAGTGATCGCGGTACTCATTTTTGCAACAAGGTAGTCTCAACGTTCCTGAGTAAGTGGGGGTGAAGCAAATGACATCCATAGCCTACCACCCGCAGACCAATGGGCAAGCTGAAGTGAGCAACCGAGAGGTGAAACCCATCTTGGAGAAAACAGTTAATCCTAATAAGAAAGACTGGTCTCTCCGCCTCTTCGAAGCTCTTTGGGCCATGAGAACCGCGTGGAAGGCACCCCTCGGTATGTCACCGTACCGTGTGGTGTATGGGAAGCCATGCCAGCTACCTATCGAGATCGAGCACAAGGCGTATTGGGGTATCAGAGAAGCAAACCTTCATCTCGATGAAGCCGAGAAACATAGGAAGCTGCAATTGCATGAGCTAGAGGAGATTAGAAGGGATGTGTACGAAAGGTCCTGAGATTACAAGGAGACCACCAAACGACACCATGATCTTGGTATTTCGAGGAAGCACTTTGTGGTTGGGTAAAAAGTTCTCTTATTCCAATCGAAGCTGAAGCTTTTCCCTGAAAAGCTGAAATCTTGGTGGACAGGACCATTCGTTGTCATAGAAGTATACCCTCATGGAGTAGTCTTAATTCAAAGCATCAAGACTAACAAGATCTTCAAAGTCAATGCGCATCGTCTGAAGCCTTACTACGAGGGATTCCAAGCTTATTCCGAGTGCATCGTGCTCGCGGAGACTTCTGACCCCGCACCGTGATCTCAGTGTGGGGAGTCGAGCTCAACGACGTTAAACAAAGCGCTGCATGGGAGGCAACCCATGATTTATATCCTTTTATTTTGATTTTTCTTTTTAGTAATTTTTTAGGAGCATTTGTTGAGTTTGCTTTTGGCTATCCCATGTCTCGATGCAGGTCATGAAGATCTCAGTGCAGAAACTCAGATATAGTGAGATTGTTGCGACGCTTTGGAGTCAACATTAAGATCGTATTATGACCAGTCACCACCATGACCTCTGCATCTCGACTACCCACCCACCAGGCTAGTACTGTTACCATTCACCCTCTTTTTCTTTTCTTATCATGCTTTGATCTTTTTATTTTGCATTGAGGGCATTGCAAGTTTTAAGTATGGGGAGGGGAGTTATATTTTGCCGTGTTGGTGTTTCTTTTTGCTTTTCCTGATGTACTCCTTAGTCTATTAAGATCTCCATGTACTTAATTTCCTTATTAATATATGATATTTCTTAGTCCTACATGGTAGCACGCTGATACTTGCTTACCGAACCCTTGAAGAGTAAGATCCCACTCACGGTGACCGTAGAGAACGACCAAGACTTGTTGAACACAACTGGATCTAGTTTTAGTGACTGAGATCAGCATAGAGCAGTTCCATTCAATTATATCTGACAGCCGTCTTGTAAGATTTGGAGTCCTGATTGATGCGAAAAACTTTAACTTAAGTCCTTGTGTGCTTAATTCGCTTAGTTCCTTAACATGACCCCCATAAGACCCATACCGAGACCGCTTCCCTATGTTGAACCCTACCAAGACCTTGGTGGTTATTTTTGTTTGCTTTGAGTCTAGTTGGATTGCATGTGAGAAAGGTCCTTCCGGAACGGAGCTGGTCGGTGTCATTCTCGTAGGATGGCTAGTAGAGAGGCCCATCTGGTTTGGAGCTGGTTGGTGTCAATCGTTAAGGGCACGTTTATGTTTTGAAAAAAAAAAATCATCATCATGATCTCCATGCATTTATTTACTTTATCACGAGCATGCATGTACCTCCGCCCCAAGAAAAAATTGCATCAAGATCTCTAGGAAAGACAGTGGAGTCTCAATGAAAAAATAGAAAAAAAAATGTATGTATTCACATTTACTTTCTGCTCTTAGTGTATCTAGGGAACCCACCGGGATGATGATGATATCTTTACCCCTCTCGATCAAAGTGTGGTGTCGACAGGGTCATGGTAAGTGCTGAGATTAAAACTCTATTTGGCTTAAAGTATTGTTGCATGCGCCTTATATCTGAATTTGATGGGAATCTCGGTGATGAGACTTCGAACAAGACCTAGTGCTATCTTAAGGAGGAGGATTGAATGAAATCTCGATGCCGTTTGAGGCCCCTATCACGATCTCGGTGACGGTAATTCATGTCTCGGTGTTGGTGTTCTAAGTGTTGTTGTGGTGATTGCACTCCTTACTCTCTAGGTTTGTTTTTATGCCATACTTGAGGGCAAGCATGGACTAAGTGTGGGGAGATTTGATGAGGTGTTATTTTGGCAACTTTTAGTACATATTTTCCTTGTCACCGAGACTTGTTTTTATCATCTTGGAACGCTATTACTTCATTTTCTCTAATTTCAGGTTTTCAATGTGATTTGGAGAATACTTGCGAATTTGGAGCATATGTGGAGCTTTTTCACCGAGATCCTGGAAAGACTCGTCGAGACTGTGATGGACACAACGAGAGTCTTTCCAGGATCTCGGTGAAAAAGCTCCAAATATCCTCCAAATTCACAAGTATTCTCCAAATCACCTTGAAAACCTGAAATTAGAGAAAAGGAAGTAATAGCGTTCCAAAATGATAAAAACAAGTCTCGGTGACAAGAAAAATATATACTAAAAGATGCCAAAATAAAACCTCATCACCCGACAAAAAAATAAATTAATTAATACAGACAAAATCAAAATAATTTGCAATTTTACTCGTTTGATAAACCCATTATGCATCAGATTGTTTATACTAGATATATCACTTTCAAACTTTAAATTCTGTGAATATTATACGTAACTCATAACAATATAAAATAAAACATCTTTTTCTAAGTATAAATTATGATGCTATTAACAATTAATACGAAAAATATGTCGTATCTAAAGTTTTAATATGTGGGTCAATTTGGAGATTTAATTGACCGGTTTTTCGAGACCACAGGTCCACCTAAAAATGAATTTGATAGTTATGTATATATACAGTGACAAGAGAGAGACAAAATGAAGAAGAGTTTTAACTATTAAATAGATCAGAAAAGAAAATATCTTTTTTTTAATTGTTTATCCTAGACTATGGTGGCATAGTTAAGCTCTTTTCAAAAGGATCGATATAAGCTTCATAACTGAAACAATTCATTTAGAAGCGCAACATAATTGAAGTCACTGCAAATAAAAATAAGCTTTACTAAAAGTTGAACAAAATTTGTTCAATTATATCCACAGACCGCAGAACGGTCGAAAGAGTGAATAATTGTTAGGTTATGACTTTGAATTGGTAAAATTTATTTAGAATAGGAGTTCTAGATAATTAGAGTTTTGCTAATTTTATGATTTTTAAAAAAAAAAAAGATTTCTAATGTAGGTAGAATTCTTATATTGTTTATATTTCATATTAGTATAGGATTAGGATTACTATTATTATATATATGTGTGGTTTTTCATTAATTTGTGTGGGATAAAAATTACGTGGGGGATAAAAAAATACAACAAGGAATAAAAATATAACGTTTGTTGCTCCCAATTTCTTTATACCCACTTAAATTTCTTCTTTATTATTTTTGTGCTTCTAAAAGCCAACAATAATGATGTTTGAGAACCCATTCAACACTTTGTTCTTTTGAAGGATTTTTTTGAGATTGTCTTTGTCCTTACAACATGAAAAAGGCCGAAATTTAGCACCAAATTTCGATCTTGTTACAAAAAAAATTGACATCTTGTTACAAAAAAATTGACATCTTCACTTCTAAGAGTGATTTTGTTACTCTCCCAACTTCTTAAAAGTGTGTCAATTGTCTATGTGACTATCACCTGTAGCAAACTTTTTGAAAGTTAAGAAAAGTACAAAATCTTTTTGAAAGTTTAAAAGAGTTTAAGAATGCACTTATTAAAGTTAAGTGAGCTACAAGTCATTTTAAAAACTAAGGGCAGAGAATTTTTAAGAACAAATTGAAAGAAGTATTGATACATCCAACCTATTTAAAATAACAACGTGATCAAGATTGCTTTTAATTATTTTGATAAAAAAAATTGTTATGCTTAGCAACTATTTACAACAATTATACTTAGATGCATAAAAAGGTCTCTAATATTGAATAAAACCACTAATAGCATTGTTTTGTTCCTTCAATTTAGTGTTTGTACGTAAACAATTTAGTTTCTCTTTTTTTATTTAGTATACCTTTCTATGTTTCTTTTTTTTATTTAGCATCACTAGTTTCATTAAAAAAAATGATTTTTCAAAATGGCTTTATATGAAGACACAAATTATATATATTTGTGTTTGAGTGAAGCATGTTTTTTGTGCTGTAAATAAAACAGTTAGCATAGCACTAATTATGAGGGGTTGAGTATTAAATAAAACAAATATAGTCGTATCGCCTACTCAAAGCATTAAATTTTGTTTACAATGAATACGTGTATTGTTACACTACAAAATATTTAGTTATATCACTAACTAGATGGTTTGATGTTTAATATACTTAAAGAAAATCTCATGTTTGAGTCATATAGACGTGGAAAAACAACATTAGTACCGATATGTAAATTATGTGATCTGTGTCGTAGTCAGATATAGTCGAAAAAATTACCGTTAAATAGGGTATACAGTACTTAAATTATTGATTTATGAATTTAACTAGCCTTTTTTTTTAACTCTCATTTGTTAGTTTTTGCTTAGTATAGTTTGTTGTTGTTAAAATTCCAAGTGTTTCAAGAAATTGGAGAAGTGGGTCATTGCCACGTGTACTATGACGTGATTATCTAAATGTATAGTATATTTTTGAAACAAACCTGCCAACTAACTATTTAAAAGAGGTTAGGTTAGTTTTTTTATATGAAAGAGATAGCAATCTGCTCAATTCTCTCTAATGTGTGATGTGCTTGTATTATTGTTACTTAATTTTGTTATTTTTGTTGCTTATTTTGCTTCTTAAATTATTTCCATGTTGGGAAATTTTCCCTGTTTTACTACATTCACAATGTGTGAAATGATAGCCGATTCAGCAGTGGAGCAAAAAGAAACCCGAATACCGAGAACAAAATTCGCAAAGGACACTTACAAAAAAATGTTCACAATAAATAATTGTATTCAATAACAAGAACGTGTTCCATTAAGTTTTTTTATAGCAAAATCTTCCACTTCTTATAAATATTGAAAATAATTTTTATCACATATCTTGTCATATGCATTTGTGGTCATGGTAATAATATATATCGGTGTTAGCCATAAATAATTCATACAGTAGCTGTAAGCTGACAATTGATAATAACTCATGCTTGTCAAATATACAAGTCTATCTAAAATTTGTAAAAGAAGATAAAATATACATTTTAGAACAATAATTGAGTATAAGTTTCTTAGTGAAACTCATTCGTTTATTTTTTGTGTTATAAGTAGTTTATTATAAACATGTAATTTTTTTCAAAAGTGTTGTTCATAGTTAGCGATGTAGTTTGTGGTTGTGGTAAGTTTGGATCATCAATTGGTCCATCTACTCATAATTTGATAATTCAATCTCATAATGATAATGTGACATTTTATTTATCAATATAAATTTGATATCTTATTATCATCCACCAACTTCATTGCCGGCTATCATTTGTTTTCCAAATAGAAAAGACCACCAATATTCACATTATCCCTTTTATTCTGATTGATTTGATTATAAGAAAAATAAAATAAAAATTACTCACTATTTTAATATATATACTTCTATGAATAAGGATAAAATTTTCATATACAATTATGATTCACCCAACATAAACCATATATTAATAATTACACCTCATTTTTATCAACCATAATGGAAGCAATATTTGCAAAATAAATACTATTCAATAAATGTTCTTTTATTTCTAAAAATGAACAAAAATAATTCGACATGTGACAATTAAAAGATGTCAGTATCTCTCCTATTCTCCACTTATTATGATTTTGATTCTGACTTGAATTTTGATCCATAAAATTCTAGTTCACTCAGCAAATTAAATCATGTCATTGTTTAATTTTTCAATATTTTTCATACAATAAAAACTAATCAAATAAAAAGATTGTACATTTGATATTTCTTAGGTATATTTAAAACAACTTTTGTCAAACATAAATTTATCTTATCTCTTCAATATGTAATCTGATTTAGTTTTTCCTTCAATTTCAGTCTAAAATTAACTTTTTTTTATTTTATGCACTTGTGATATGAAATCATTTATTTATAATTATGGGTGGAACCGTGGAAGCTATTTGTTTTAAACTTTATGGCAGTTGGGGATATAAAAGAAAAATATCTTCACCATTTAAATCGCCGGACCACAAGGAAAGTATTTTTTTTCTTTTCTTTTTTATATTTGTTTTGCTTTATAGCAACACGGGTTTCATTGATATGTTTTCAATTTATTTGTTTCCAGCTTTACATGCCAAGCACGACCTTATGAAATTCAAGTTTAGTCAACATAAGATTGAGTTTGGTCAACTCGAGATTCAGTTAATTTGAAATTGAGTCGAACCAAGCTCAAGCTTCCCTTAAATCGGTTTTAGTTGAACTTTATTCGATCATCGGTATGTTCATATAATTTTTGCTGAGTATAAATCAAGTTTCAAACCCGACTGAGTTTAAAACTGTTGTTTGACCTTACAAATTAGAGTTTTTTCATTGAGCTTGTTTATGAATTTTCTTTGTTTACAAAAAGGAACCTAAGATTTTTTTCATAAACAAGCTTGTTTACCAATAGATGAGTTCGAATAAGCGTCTTCCGAACCAAATATCAAATTGCTCACGAGCAGTTTGGTTCACTTACCGTTCAATTCAGACAATAAGATTGCAAATAAATGGATCATTTTCCCACAATGTGGAATTTTCAGCAAAGTATTCCATAGAAAATTCGAATGAAATTGTACATTTAATAATTATGATCTTAAAAATTCAAATCTAAATCTTTGTATAAAGCATATATCGTTTCATTAAAATTGGTCAGAACAGGTCCATACAAAAATGATCAGAAAAGGGGCAAACACAATAAACATTGAGTCGGGGGACTAACTAGCAAATGGGAAAATTACTCCATAACTTAGTAATAGTTTGGCACACAAAAATAGTGTAGGATAACATCAACAAAGTATAAGATTGTCAAAATTCCTTATTATTTCATTCCTATCAACACAATCTTTCATTGTCATATTTTGAACAAAATGATGATATATTGCTCTAAGTTTCGACTAGAAATGTTCTACAAATTCGTATCCTTAACCCGGAACAAACCGAATTCAATGGCTTTTTCGACATAGCATATTGAAGCAATAACTTTTTGCATTGAAAATAGCCTCATTTATAATCACAAAAAACAGATCACAAACATCAACACACTTTTCTTATCTTCACCTATCAATAACTTACATCATCCACCATTATACCATTCTCACTTTCTCACCATACCAACAAGTGCCTCCAAATGGCTGGCCGGTCCCTCGATACAAGCAAAACCCGAGACCCCAAGTAGTCAAACGAAGGCAAATACAAGTCATCAGAACCAACAACTTCTTTCACATTTTGAACCCCACCGAAACATTGTGTTTCGTTATTGTTCAATGCATTAAACACGAACAATCCAAGCCCCGAAATGCCCATCACAAACTCGGGATTCCCCCAAACTTGTGTTATAACAGAGCAATGAGAGTGTGCATTGGATTCAGGCATCGAGTAAATGGATACAATCTTTTGTTTCTTCAAAGAGAAGTGTTGTATCTCGGTACTAGGATGTTTTTTCCTGGTTGGCCTCGTGTTAGTACCACCAATGTAGATTGAGTCGCCTCGAGTGAAAATTGAGTGTGCAGTTATGCCTAGTTTCGGTATTTTGAGTCCAACCCCAGATGGATGGCGAAAATCCAACACATTAATGGCATCTTGAGTACAAAATACCCCATCGTTTCCTTCGGCTTCAGCAGAAGTTACTCTGCATAAAAGATAAATTCATCCCGGCTATACCAAATCATAACATTTTCCATCTATAAGTAAAATGTTAGTCGAGTTAGTTTTTGAATAGCAGTTTTGGCAGTTCTCAATCTATTACTATACAGAATCAAAATGTATTGTCAAAAACTATAATATGTTGGTATATGAAAAGTTTGTGATACCAGCTTTCAGGACATAAACCGAAATTCAGAGGGAAAGTAATTGTGAAGGGTTTTGTTACCTTTGCCTAACTCCGCCACCCAATTCAGCATCGGTGTTAACCACATGAAGGCCGAGATTTTCCTGCCAGACAAACAAATAGACAACAAAGATTGCTGAGTAACAGAATTCACATCCCAAACCGAAATCTTTTCTGTTTCAGCAATGACAATTTTCCCTCTGTTTCTCCACTGCAAAGGGCTCGAATTATCCATTGAAACCACCGGTTTCTGCAATTCCCATCTCATAATACTCACCCCATCTCGAATATCAAACATTTTTACCACCCTCTGACAGCTGGCAGTCAATACAATGAGAGGTCCACTCGGTTTGTACCACCACTGGCGATTTTCAGGTGTTATTTCATTGCACGAAATGTTTCGCCTATATGTTGTGTTGGTTGTTAAGGGGGCTAAAACTTTTCTTATAGGGGTTTTTCCCATCTTCCATGTGAAAAGCTTGGACCTTTTTGGTGTAGAAATCCCACAAGCAAAAACCCGAATCAAGAATATTCCCTGCAGATGCTGCCACTACATATTTCCCCGAGCATCCATCAGACCCAGTTGCCCGAATTATCCAGCAATCTCTCCATATGTTGGGTGATAATCCCGCCGGTGGATTATAAACCGCTTTTTCCTGAAAAAAACACATCAAAATTCCATAAATTAGTGCAAAGATGTTAACTTTTTCATAAAGGTCAAGTTTATCAAACTGAAATAGTTCTGAAAAATACCTCACAATTAGCAATGTCATAAAAAGAACACGACCCGTCGGCATGAGCTAGTAAAGCAGATTCCCCCTCTGATACAAACCATCCCACAGTTGTGGTTTTGGTACCTATGTCTTTCACTTGATAGACAAAAGAATCTTCGATTTCCTCATCGATTGTAATTTTATGAGTGTTTTCTGGCTCATCAAAAACTTCGAGTGTCTCATCGGTTGTAAGAACAATCTCCTCATTCATAGGATTGATGTTGGCTGAAGTGTCTTGCTTCCCGAAAGTAGCACCACTTTCAGTTTGCTTAACTTCATTAGACTCGAAACCAATTATTGCATTTCTTTGAGTAACCTTTGCATCTTCCTTGCTGAGAGAAGCCAGAAACTCCAATGCAACTGGATTTTCTTCGACAAAACCCGATATCTCTGCATTTTTCAATTCAGCAGTCGATTTCCGGACATTGGAGGGATCGAAAATTGGTCTGTTTTTAAGCAACTTATGATGAGGCATCAATCTTTCCTCAAGTTCCTCACCATTTAATCCTTTAACTAAACTTTTCGCCTGATCCAATCTCTCGGTTTTACTTTTCTCGGCTTCTTTCTTCTCTCCACAGCCATTTTCTGCAACTTTTGAAGGATCGCCACCAACATTTCCAATCGCCAATTCGATTCCAGAAATCTTATCTTGAATATCCAAAAGAATCACCTTTGATTCATCAGGGTTATTCAAATCCAACATCTCTTTCGTTTTCTTAATATCCGACGCAATCCTCTTCACTTTCCCCTCCAAAAAAGCAAGCTTTTCATGAAGATTACTAGGATACTTAACACCATTTCGGCTGCCTGTACCCTCCTTAACACTATCCCTCTCTCTCGAATTCTGCAAATTCTTAACTTTAGTTCTACAAGATCCAGATTTCTCTGCAGATGATACACCTAATCTATCTTTCGAAAATCTAGTAGCGATTTTCGATTCCCCTACACTATCATCCCCATTCGATTTAATCGAGCTAGAACTTGAACTAGGCCTACTCAAACCCCTAAAACCACTTCCATTCTTCTTCTTTTCCTCCGATTTCAAGCAAAATTGATTCTTTTTCTCTGATCCTAGACCTAATTTCCCATTTTCTTTACAATCCCTAAGACTTCTATTTCCACTCTTTTTCCCACCACTAGACACAACACGAGAATCACTGACCTTAACATCTCGAAAAACCCTAATCAGCTCAGACGGGCTAGAACTCCTACCTCGCGGCATTGATGACGTGGACCACCGCAATCGGCCATTATTTCCGCCGGCAACCGCCGCAGCAGCCTTGTCTAGTCGAGGAACCGGCCGGATTTCCGGCTTCTGGGCCCGAGATGGGAATCTG
>CAOJBJ013067228.1:0-15916 GCA_948291685.1 Euphorbia celastroides
ATTCTTCTGTAACGAAAAAATTTGTAAATGATTTATGAATAATAAGAATTGACAAAGAAATCGTCTCTTTTCCTCTATTCTCTCCACTCTTCTAATCTGTTCTTCTCTTTCCATATCAAATTCGTGATTAACTGTTTTTACTACATCTAAACCAAGATATGAACTTATCGAATTAAATAGCATTAATCTTGACAAATTTTGCCTTCCAAGGATGTATGTATATTTCAGCACATAATAATACTATAGTATGCAGAACCTGGATAGTTGTCCTCTCCATTTACAATTCCATGCCCATCAGGAAAAAGACTAAATTCTTGCGTGTAGAAACAATAGAGTAATTTCACATGACCGAAGGCTTAGCTCTACAAAATTTGCTTCTCAACATCTCTTCTAAGGACTGGATGACTGATGGGAATATGCCTGCCAAACAAGTTTAGGAGCTTCAGAAATGTGAGTTATACAGTATCAAGATCTAGACACATAAATATCAACCAACCGACAACCAAACCTTAATCTCCCACTAGACTTAATGAATATAGAAAATAACATGACAAAAAGGAATATTCTCAAGTTAAATTATCCAAAATAAGAGATCTGCATCTCATCAAACCCTTGACAGACTTGACATATCGCCTTATAAATACAAGTAATTGTCGGACTATATAACTATTTCTTAACTATTTGTAAAATGACTGCATATCTATCTTTCATATCGTTCTTCCCGGTTAGCTTTATAAGTAAATTCAATGCAGGCATCACCAGCAAACATGTTAGGAAATATAGAATTGCAACCGTTTTACAAAAACTAGAAACAATTAAGGAATATGCCGTTAAATAACTGCATTGGATTTACCAATAAAGCAAAGCATGAGCAATATGGAATATAAAAATTGCAAACATTTTACAATAACTAGAACCCATTAAGAAATAATGATGCAATCCAATTATTCTTATTTATAAGGTCAATTCTAAAGTGTAGCAAAGGTTTGTTGAGTTAAATAAATATCTTATTTTTCGAAAGTTAAAACTTCACAATATTCCGTTTTATTCTGATAGTTTTTTCATATTTATCTCTTAAATTTGTTTACATCTGTTTTAGACTTAATAACATGGTTATAAGATCAACACATATATAGAAAATGCAACTATTCAAGCATCAGCAAGAAGAGCCTAAACTTATGAAGTACAATTGTTCCGTACGGAAATGTTAACTACATATTTTTTTGACGATTAAGAATAGCTTATAGATCACATCCAGAGATTAGCCACCCAACAAATGAGAAAACCCAGAAAAAAAATACATGGAAGGTACTACTGTAATCTTCATTTTTGCGGTCAATATCATCACACAAATTTTATTGGTGCACTGAACAGAATGCAATCCTTAAGCCATACACTTCCTGTTTAGTTCCTAATTAAAAGCTTAAGAAAGGCCAAAACTAGCTCAAAGGACCATCCTGAAAGCCATCTAAAATCCAAATGAAGTTCACCGTATCACAAACAAGAATGGTTTACAAAATAAATAACAGTGCATGGAAGAATTGCTACTCCAAGACTTAACACAATTAGCTTAGGTTTCTACTCATGTCCTATTTCTCGGGGAAAAATACATGATACTATAGCTAGTGAGTAAAACATGAATTCAAAATTAAGAAGCATTGAAATGGTCACACCTAAGTGGAAAAACTGATATAGAAACTGCACACAATAACCTAAGTCTTTGCTTGAGTAAATGACCCAGACCATCGCCTAGAGTACAGAAAGACTGCACCAGAGATTCAATATTTGCTAGCTGATGGCATGCAATAATTTAGCAATACTTTGAAATTCAAGTCGCAGATAGAATGACAAAACTAGATCTCATTTAACAAAAAATGAGATTCAATCTCCCTGAGAATATGAATATTGGCAATTTGGAATCAAACCTGAAACTGTGCTGTCTCTCTGTTGCAGTGATCCTTTCACCAAAAGGGTGCCTGGGATTTGCTGAAAAACCTGAACAATAAACACATAACAATCACATGGAAATTCTAATGAAAAATGCATTCTATTAGTTACAAACTTAGAACATACCGAAATGCGAAAAGACATGCCACATGTAGGAAGGTCTGAAGAAATTAAACCAGTAAGATTCGCCTCCACTGGATTGCAATCGGTTGGTTCATCATAATGTCTTTGTTCATTCTTTAGGAGCACATCACATTGTTCATTTGATAGAGTAATCTATTAAAATGAGATGTACAGCATGTGAGGCCTGAGGGCACAACTATTACACACTACAGAACATAAAGTAGTTAATCAGAATTGAGGGTTCTCACATCAACAACAAATGATGACACATTCAATTTTATGGAGGCACCCATCGAGTTAAAATAGAACTCAACTGATTTAAATATATCTATGGAACTGTGTTGGCGCTGTATTCCCTGACAAAATCAAAATTTAACATAAACACATTAAAAAATTTAATATAACAAGATGATATAAAATGTGCATACAGTTGATACTTAAAACAAGAGCCTATATGAATGATTGGCTAATATTGTTGATTGGCCAAATGGGACAATAAAACTTGAAAGTGATTATGACGTTTACTTCTTTTTCCCTTGCAGATAAATAAAGTTCAAACTCCATCCTTTTACTAGTAGATGGAGGACATACATTAATATGACTCTTTAGAGGCCTGCAAGCCTGTAAAAGAGACGGAAGTATCCCAACTCCTTACAAGTTAATGAACATATGAACTGAATGAAATGAAATGGCTGATAAAAGTATCAATTCGGAACAAAAAGTTGGCTTGACAAAATTTACAAACAGCGGTGAACAAAAGTCTTGAACATAGAGAACTGGAACTTATATATATAATTATATATGATTCAATATTTCAATTTCAATATGATTATCTCATTGGAGCTAATACAATTTCAATATATTAAATCTATTAGTGAACATGTATCTTATATTCTTTTTGAATATATCTTCTTCCATTGAAGCTTATTCTTCAGCAATACATATTTTCAGATTTTCTCAAAAAGTACATGTTCTAAGGATAACAGGAAAATATGAAACCATCATATTTCATATCATATTCTTTTGGCTTGGTAAACTAAAAAACTATTTAAATCTTCTAAATATTTAAAAAAATCTTTGTTTCCATGAACAACATAAATAATAAAGAGCCAGAGTGTACTTTTACTGTCAACCCCACATTTGCATAATATATTCATTTTCCATTCTTTATAGCTCTATTCCATACTCGCAATGGGAAACAATAACATATCTTGTTTGGTAATCACAATCCAGACTACTAAATTTATAAAAATCTATACAATTTCTTGATGCATTTTTTGACGCTTTGGTTAACTTATATTCCATTCAAATAGAAGCTCAGTTCGTCATAAAATTGATGAGAGAGAGAGAGAGAGGAGGGGAGTAACACACACCTCAAGCATGAAGGAAATGCTACTCTTAGCGGCCACATGAGGTGATATGATCTTCTTGGTAGGAGGGAAAAACGACCAAGCAAGTCCCCATCGGCATGTTTGCCCCTGCACAAATTCAGTTGTTTTCACAATGGTGGCTCCAACATCCCTAAGCTTTGAGATTAGAAACTTAAGGTTAACTTTCCTCCCAACCATTGAAGTGTACCATCTACAACAAAAAGCATATATATCACAACCGAGCACTTTAATGAACTAAATCATGAAAGATATTAGGTGAGAGTAAACCTCAACGACTCTTTCAATACAACACTGTCTTCAATTATACGAGTGATAAAAGCCCTTTCTCCACCTGGGCAAACCATCTCTTGGGGAGTCCCACCACAGGCTGTTTTAGGGTTCAGCCCTGCTTCATCCATACTCTTGAAAAAAGGAGGATTACACATGCAGAAATCAAACTTCTCACCATCCTTCACTACACCACATAATACAGCTGGCCTTTCATATTTATCACTTGAATCCAATTGCTTCTCAATGATGCGTTCATTCTCATTCGTTTTGCTCTCTCCATTTATAGAAGTATCATGAAATTCATCAGCAGAAAAGGTTCCTTGACAGTTTGGAACTTTCCTTACTTCAATTAGTTCAGATATATGAGGATTACTATTTACATTTTTCTCAGCCCACTCAAGTGCTATGTCAGTCACATCTGCAATCAAATTATGCATAATTAAAAGATCATACGTATTTCGCAGTATGCAGCATGAATAGGGATATTTTCTTCTAAACGCAATCAACTGCAACGCTACCTGAACCAACAAAATTCCACCCTAGAAGGGATGCACCAAGTAGTGGGTAAATGCAGTTTGCTCCAGTGCCTATATCAAAGCCTCTCACAGTTTTACCATTGGATTTTTCCTCTGGAATGAGGTGGGAAGAAAGAAGATCTTCAATCCAATGAATGTAGTTAGATCTGTTGGGAACTGTAGGGCAGAGCTGTCCATCAGGAATCCACCTACAAGTATAAAATCAAGTAGAAAAGCAACGGCAATTACTAATCTAATGAACAACCTGCACACACAACCCAACATAGATTCAAAAACACAAATACATTGATAAAATTTACATCATATGCATCGAGTTAAATTGTTTCAATTTCCAATATTTTATCAATTTATAAAAACTGCGCAGTCAATTCAAACACAAACACATAACATCCACACTATTGAGGAAAAGGATGCACCAAATGAATCAGAAACTGGAACAAATGGCATTCCTTGGATTTAATAGAAAGCAAACGGATAACATAAGTCCAATAGAAGCTCAAAAAATGCTTGATTACAGCCGTACGAGGAAGTGAACCTCAAGTGCAACACTAACGAACAGCAGAAGGATGAAAGAATACCAAATAAGGCCGTGATCATGGAGAAGAAGGACTCGAGTGAGCTCACGAGTGGCGTTGAAGTCGGTCCAATCAATTCTAGGTCTACCGCCAGAGGAATAGAAAACGAAAGGCTTAAAAGAAGGGTAAAGAGAGGCTAGCAGATCGAAATCGGGTGGGTTTTCTGCGTACTTGTTGTTGGGATGGATAATAGGTCGTTCGGGCTTTTTCCTCTTGCCGTTTTTCTTGCTCGGCATTTTCCTTTTCGCCGTGAATTTTGCAGGATTTGTATTATCGGCACATTACATGTTTTCCTTTTTGGCGAAATGCTCTCCAGGCCCTCCAACTTATGCAACTAACCATTTACCCAAAAGTGAAGCTTAAAACTGTATATTTTAGAATTGAAACCGGGGTACAAAGTATAATATAAATCCACTTTTTTTTTTTTAAAGACCAACATTAATTCACTTCAATTCTACAAAATTATATAATTTGATATTACTATTGTTTGACTAGTCTAATTGGTGGCAAATTACAAACATGTATTACAACACTTCAAGTGCTCCATTTTCATACGTTCAGAAGAAACTAATCTTATTTTTGGTAAAGAATTACAACACGGACATTTCAAAGAGAGCGGCGATAGATATGAACATGTTATAAAATCATGTATACTCGTAATACTATTGTCATTTTCTTTACATGTCGTCTATTCTACAACAACACTTAACCTTAAATTAAGTGTACTAACAAGTCTTTCTAGAGTTATAGTATCCAATTTGAATTGCTATTCATGCTTTTAATCATAACACGTGTAATATAAGGCTATTTATCTTCTTCCAAAATTTTGTAATCATACCTACCACAATGAAAGTATAAAAAAATGGATATGATGTATGTAAAATTAAAAAAAAAAGGAAAATCCATAATTTTAACAGACCAAAATTCACTTGGAAGCTTTTGTTTTTAATCTTCACGTTGAGTGATCTCAAACAGCAAAACAGTTTGTTGAACACAAAAAGATTTCTGCCAAACCCCAAAATCTGCAAAAATATCCTATGTTTAGTCAATAAAATCTTCCAATTATTGTAGTGAAATGCAAAAGAAAATTATAGAGCCAGCCAATCAAATTTCGTCTATTAATATAAATAACGTTGTATTTGAACTTAAATGTAGGAGAAAAACTCGCTTGGCCATTACCTCTCTGTCTCTTTCCATTTGCACCTGAATTCTCCGCCCCCGTCACCTACATTCAGCTAAAGCTCAATGCAATTCAGGGAGAAACAACGAAGAAATTAAATTATTTACCTTCATTTCATATCGTTCTCCAATTAATTTCTTGTTTCCCCCTGAATCCATTATCAATCTCAACTTTTGCACCATTTCCATTGGCAGAATTGTGATTTTCTATTCCAGGCTTTCTTGTCCGCTTTGGCCATGGCGGACATTGTCAAAGAGATCTTGGCCAGGCCAATCCAATTAGCAGACCAGGTCACAAAATCCGCCGACGAAGCTCAATCGTTCAAGGCAGAATGCGCCGACCTCAAAGCGAAAGCAGAGAAGCTCGCCGCCTTACTCCGCCAAGCTGCTCGCGCTAGCAACGACCTCTACGAGCGGCCCACGAGGCGAATCATCGACGACACGGAGCAAGTCCTCGAGAAAGCTCTTGCTCTCGTCATCAAATGCAGAGCCTCCGGTATTATGAAGCGAATATTCACGATTATCCCCTCCGGCGCTTTCAAGAAAACAAAAGACCAATTGGATAATTCTATCGGCGATGTCTCTTGGCTTCTCCTATTGTCGGCTTCCGCCGACGAACGGGAAAGTGAAATCCTAGGGCTGCCGCCGATTGCAGCGAATGAGCCGATTTTGGGTCTAATTTGGGAACAAGTCGCGATTCTCTTTACAGGTACATTGGAGGAGAGATCCGACGCTGCAGCTTCGTTAGTTTCGTTGGCGAGAGATAACGAGCGATATGTAAAGCTGATAATCGAAGAAGGCGGAGTTCCGCCATTGCTGAAGTTGGCCAAAGAAGGGAAAATGGAAGGGCAAGAGAACGCAGCTAGAGCTATCGGATTGCTAGGTCGAGATCCTGAATGTGTTGAACAGATTGTGAACGCCGGCGTTGGCAGTGTGTTTGCTAAAATCCTCAAAGAAGGTCACATGAAAGTTCAGATTGTAGTGGCTTGGGCTGTGTCTGAATTTGCTGCAAATCATCCCAAATGTCAAGACCATTTTGCTCAAAACAATGTGATTCGGTTTCTGGTTAGCCATCTTGCATTCGAGACAGTTCAAGAACACAGCAAATATGCTGTTGCAAGTAAGCAATCGATTCTTTCGATCTATATGGCCAGCAACAATCCAAATCCAAATCCTGCAAAAGAGAATGAAGATGAAAGCACTAAAATCGCCCACCTGATGAACAATGCATCCCCTAGCCAAATGCACAATGTGGTCACCAACACCATGGCAATGAAACCAAATACAAACCCAAACCCGAACAAAGCGCAGAGCCCGAAAAGAAAACAGCCCCAAAACCAGGCGAGAGGGAACAATCATGTCTTTTCAGGGACAAGCATAAAAGGGAGGGAATTCGAGGACCCGGCTACAAAAGCACAGATGAAAGCCATGGCTGCAAGAGCCCTTTGGCAGCTCTGCAAGGGCAATGTGAACATATGTAGAAGCATCACAGAGTCCCGAGCACTTCTGTGCTTTGCAGTTTTGCTAGAAAAAGGGGTTGATGATATTCGATCCTATTCTGCATTGGCTCTAATGGAAATCACAGCAGTTGCTGAACAAACTCCAGAGCTGAGGCGATCTGCTTTCAAGCCTACATCTCCTGCTGCAAGAACAGTTGTTGATCAGCTGCTCAAAGTGGTTGAAAATGTAGACCCGGAACTTCTGATTCCTTGCATTACTTCACTTGGGAGCTTGGCAAGAACTTTTCGGGCTACAGAAACCCGAATCATTGGACCATTAGTGAAGCTGTTGGATGAAACAGAACCTCAAGTGACAATGGAAGCAACAATAGCGCTTGTGAAGTTCGCCACTACAGAGAATTTCCTTTGTGTGAATCATTCAAAGGCTATAATTGCAGCAGGAGGAACTAAGCACTTGATTCAACTGGCTTACTTTGGAGAACACATGGTTCAAATTCCTTCGCTCATTCTTTTGTGTTACATTTCTTTGAATTGTCCTGATAGTGAAGTTCTTGCAAATGAAGAGGTGCTTATTGTGCTTGAATGGGCATCGAAGCAACCGCTTTTGATTCAAGAACCAACGGTTGAATCTTTGCTACCAGATGCAAAGAGTAGGCTTGTGCTTTATCAGTCAAGAGGTACAAGAGTATTCAAACAATGAGAAAAGTTTTCCAAAATAGAGAAACACAATCAGTATTTTCTCTTGAGTGTGCATAGAAAGACACTTGATCTAGTAATCAAGATAGATTTCTTAAGGGCTCCCCTTTGAACATAGAAAGAGGTAAATTCCAAAGTATGTAATTCCCCCTTACAAAGCCTACAAACACTTTTGTAAATTATTAGTATAGGAATACCTTTTATTAGTAGAAGGTAACATCAGTGTACTTGTGAATCATCAGTGTTGGCTTAATCTGCAAATGTATTTGGTCATAGATTAATTGATTGCTTGTAAATTTTGTTAGCGTTTCTGCATTGACATCATTGATCATCCAGTTTATGGTTCTCACTTCTCAACGACAATTAGTAAAGAAATTGACCATCATTGGTCGTAAAATGTTTCTCAATCGGAAAAGGATTCCCTAAATACCTGAAATGTCATCCCAACTTACATATATTTGATTCTATCTCATGAAGGGCAGCTATATGGTTTGACACTTGGTGGATAACTATCACTTATTGGAAGTGCTTCCAATATCATCTCTTAAGCCGGTAGATCGTAATGGTTTTAAATGGTCGTGCCTAGTTGATTCTCGTAATGGTCTTTTGATGTCTGAATTGATTCAAGACGAATATGATGTAACTATTAGCCAATATAATGTATGGAAGTATGATTGTTGGATTGCCTTATAAGTTGAGTTTGCGTTACAAGCTTCTATATATTTATCATTAATGTACCATTCACAGTTTTGTAAATGCATTATACTTATATATCAGGGTTAATGCATATAAATCCTCTTGAAATTTGCTCTAAAAGCACCTCGCCTCTAAACTTTCAAAAATGTCTCTCATCTTTCTTGAACCTTTTCAAATTGCATCTTTGACCCTTAGTGCTGAAGTGGCTAGACTTTAAAAAGTCAACAAAACAAATAGTCAAATACCCATTTACCCGGAAACCATACCCATATACGCATATTTATTATTTTATTAATTATTGTTTCATTTACCCTTATAGCATACTCGTATCCAACAGTTTAACGACACCATAGAAAGTGGTGGAGCTTTTTAAATATAGGTATTTTCCCCTTGTTGCTCTTCCTAAGGAGCTCCTCCCGCCGATAAGTGGGGAAAACCGCTGCAATTTCACTAATATGAGCTATAATAATCAAACTAGAAATTTAAGTTGTAACCTAATTTATCCTTTTCTCCTACCTGTATGATTTGAATGTCAAGCCATCTTCATGAAGGTTTAGGATTTGTGCTTGGTTCCATTGAAGCAAATGTAGAGGTTGGGTTAAGTGAAGAAGGGTCGGGGTAGAAGCGGTTTTGAATTTAATTTCAGTTTTCGAATTTGAACAATGAAACTAGGAGTATATATGTTCTGTTTGAGTTCATATACCTTTCGTACTTGAATGTATAGTACTCAAAATTTCTATAAACTTTGCAAATTCCCAAGATTTTTGTTATTAAAATCACATGTATATTTGTATTTAATTTCTACCCTTTTATATCTCAATGCTAATTCCATTTGTATTTGAAGTGTTACCTATAATCGATGTCTCTTCGTATTTAAATTAATATTACTTAGAATTCATATATCTTTGGTATTTCAAATCCTACACTCCCTCCATTTAGATCCACATGACTTTTTGGCTATTTTGTTGTATCTAGATTTATATTACTTTTCCAAGTTTCAATGTATTACTCCCTCCGGTGCATAATAATAGACATTTTACTTTCTATTCCAAATTGCCTTTTTATTGGACGTTTTCATATTTCAATAATTAATTTCTCTAATGTTCCCAATTTTGCTCATCTTTATTACACCACAATTCCAATACATATAATACAACTACCTCTAATTATATAAAGTCAATTTAGTAATTTTATATCCACCATTAATTGCTCCTTAATCTTTGTGAAAAATTCTAAAATGTCCTTTATTATGCACCGGAGGGAGCATTATACAACTTTCAAGATAAATATAAATTATCATATTAATTATGTGACTCATTCAAAGAGTATATACCAACGGGTGGTAGCTCAGTTGGCAGAGCGGAGCTGCAGGTGATCTGATGGTCACGGGTTCGAACCCCACCACCCGTTGGGAGACTTTAAGCCTTAATCCGCCACCCGGTTGAGCAGGATTAGTCGGATCCCGCCAAAAGTGGGTTCGAAATACCTGTGATTATTAAAAAAAAAAAGTCAAAGAGTATATTAGTTGATAATATAGTCAATAAAATTGCGTGTTCGTGATCAACTTAACCCCTTTTAGTGACCAAGTTATCATTAGTAAATTGCAAGTTAGTTTGTAGTTTTATTAAAAATCGTGAATTGATTAAAAAGTCATATATTTCTACCATTCCCCCAACTAATAATCTTGTGGCAAGGTAGATTTTTAATTAGATACTTCTTATATTTATCATTTACAAAATTAGTGATTTGACAAGTTTGTATAAATTGACTTCTTCACCATAAAAAATTTAAGAAATTGATAATAACTTGATATCATTGTATACGGGATGAATTATTACGTTCAGTCCTTCCTTATCCTTAAAACAAATATGTATATAAACCATAATAACGCTTTTAAATAGTTCATTATACAAACGAGTTCCTTAACTTTTTCCAAAAATTTGATGTCCCCATGATCACTTAAAGTGACCTCACAATTCACTCCGTGCATCTTGCTCCCAAACAAAAGTTGTCATGTAGCTATTAGAGAGTTATGAGATGTATAAAAATTGAGTGAAGTATAGGATCACTTACAAAATTTCAAGGGTGCAACGAGTTTTTTGAAATAAGTTCGAGGACTTGATGATGCATTTATCCTTTTGAAATAGAAAAAATTGCAAATGAGTGATAATATTTATTTCTTACTCTGCCATTTGAAAAAATTTTAAGAAAATGATAGGATAAAAAAAACTGACTACCTCAATATCAGGAACTTAAAAAAGACATCGGCCAAGTCTTAAACGAGGAGTTGAAAAAGGCTGAGAGACGGCTCAACAAGCAAATGATGCGCTTATGTTAAGAAGCATCGTATACTGCCAAATTGTTCATGCATATGCTACCTTCTATTCTGGAGTTAGAAAAATATCACATGAAAAATCTCATAACATTAGAGTTTTGAGTTGGATATTTGTCAAGCGCACAAAGTATTTCATTCACTCAGTACTCATTATTCATCCAGATCAAAGCTTTTCGAATCTTAACATGCGGTATTGCAGTGAATGGTTTGGCTAGTTTTAAGAATGCTGTATAGCTCAACGAGGAGTATGGTCATAGAGTCTTAGCGACAATGTGGTTATAACCCACACTTTAGGGTTTGGATGTGAATTTAATTAAACCCAAACAAGACATAATCGAATTTACTAAATATTAGATAAGTAAAATATATTCAATCGAACCAAACTAATAAGAAACAAAACCAAATTAAACAACCTAAATAAAATATTCGATTCGATTAAAAGACTAGCTAAACCAAAATTTAAAATCATGTACATGCATTTCGAAAAACTATTTCGATAACATATCTTCAAAATAAGAATCAAAGTTCAAACACTTAAATTCAAAATAGAAATCCAAAATATGTACCTCAAATGGTATTTAAATCTTTCATATTCGCTGTGTTGTTAAATTATTATTTACTAGCATATTTTCTAAGTTTGAATTTGCATATCATTTAAACACATTGAACACTTTCTGTAGGGCTACATAAAAGTTGAAAGCTCGGCTCGATCCGGTTCATATAATAAATGAATAATTCATGTATATAATTTTAAGCTTGATCAATAAATGAGCTGAATATGAACAAGTTTGACTAGAAACTTATAAATTAACTTGTTAAAAGCTTGCAGAGTAGCTCAATTAAAAGCTCGGAAATTAGCTAGACAGTTATTATTTCAATGTATATTCACATGTTTTATTGAATACTTTCACAAATTTGTGACTATTCTTGTTATGACTAGGGATAATATTACATTGGAAATTTGGCTTTTGTTTAGTTTTATTGAATCACTACAACTTTAATTTTATATAAAATAATGTTAGTATTCATTTTTAGGGAACAAAATAAACTAGTTTTGCTTGTGAACATAGTTAATGAACTTGTACAAAACATAAATTCACAAACCTGAACGAAAAAATGTTTATAAACAAATATACAAACTACACAATTGTTCGTGAGAAGTTAATGAACAAATGCACATCCGAAGGAGTTGATCTGAAATGGATTTTGAAGCTCAAATTGACAAATTCAATAAAAATAAAGACAAACAAAGTTCGAACATGACTTTAATTGTTTAAGTATATAATATCATACTTTAATTGCAAAAAGTATTGAGAATAATGAATTTAAAATTAGTTGAACCCATGGCTCGCTCTCGACCTTTTACCTATCCAGTGAAAATGGTAATTAATTTCCACCAGTGTATATGAAATGAACGTTTGTCTTTTTTCATAAATAATAATGGTAACGGTCAATAAAATTCAAGCACCCAACAAATAAGAAAAAAGAAAATAAAGCAATTTGTTGTTTGGGTAAAAAGAAGCCCCTAAACCAGAGTGTTTTAAAAAATGCTAGGCGCTAGTTAAGTGTGAGAGAGTTTTTGAGGTCTAGATGGGGATTAATCGGGGCTTAAGCGGAGTCTGAACTTCGATCTAGGTGGAGTTCATTTTATCATTGTATATTATATTTTTTAAATGTATTGAGATTATGAATTCATTTATAAGGTGAAAGAGATAAATTTAATTAAATAATAAGTTATAATATTATAAAATATTTGAAGAATAATTAAATTCTAATTAAATGGTATAAATATTATTATTTGTGATATATAATAAATCGTATTGTCAAACTACTTTAATGTATCAAATTTCTACTAACAAAATTATTTTTTATGTGTAAAAAGATTTAAATCATGTTTATTTTGAAAATTGATATCTTTAAATTTAGAGTTAAGGCTCTATCTAGACGGAAAAAATCATATTAGACAGTGCTAGACGACGTCTAGAATGTACTAAATCGGCTAAGTGCCTAGAAGCATCCTAGAAGTCCAAAGTCGGACAGTAAACCTAAAAATGAACCTAAACAGGGCATAGACACGGGGATATTTAAAACACTAAAAATAACATGTGCGATGTGACCAGTAAAATTAACAGTTTGACTACAATACAGTGAAAAATAATGGCAAATTGAAAATAAACGCCCAAAATTGGATATTTTTAACAACAGAGCTAGCAAGTCAGTAGCTCTCCTCGATGACAACCCCATTCCCAGACATTCTTTGACCCTTGCTTTGACCATTGACCAGTCTCCCTTTCTTTCAATTAAAATATCTTCTGATTCATATTTCCCAACATGAAATTGATTAATTACTCAATTACTCCCATTCCAACTGTTCAAATAATCTATTTATTTTTTAAATCTTTTTTGTATTTGTTACTAAAAAGATTTCTACAAATAATTAACTTTTCAACCGTTTTAAGGGATTATTATGAAACATAAATTATTACACTAAAAAAGGAAAGTATAAAAATTTACATAAATTATTATCTCAAACATTGTGTCTAATTATTTGCCAGTAGACCATTATTTTTACTAATCATAATTGTTTTTTTTTGAAGAACTAATCATAATTGTTAGAAACTAAATATCAGTTACAGTAGTTTACTATAATGGAATGCTAGATCCCTTAATTATTTTCTTGTAGTTGCAAGTTTGGTCCATAAAGATGTGAAATAATCAAAATAATTAGATCGATACCTGGTACGTATAATTCTACAATATCATTTCTAATTTACGTAACTATAGCTTTTCTTATAACATCAGTATTTTTTTTTTTTGAAATAATAATAAATCCTTGAAATAATGTGAGAATGAGGGTTAAATTCTACAAATAAACTTAATAATCTCTCATTTGTGTTTTGTTTAAAAAAAAAATTATTAGAGTAAATTAGCTTATCTTAATTTTATAATACGAGTATACAATAGGGTTGGAAAAAATGGAAAAAGGAACCAAAATATCCAAGCAGATAGAATAGTCATTTCGTATCAAATCAATGTGGGCTCCTATTCCCATGTCATCCAAACACTCCCCCCGAGTTTATCTCCCACTATTCCCAACTTATCCCTACAACGTATCCCGTAATTTTCGTCTAAATAGGAAAGGACAGATAAGGATAGAATTGTCCAAGCAGAAAACAAGAAAATCAACGGTGGAAATCAACTTAATTTGAATCCCCAACCGTCAGATGACCAAGAAGCCGTCGCTTGGATTCCAAAACCCAGAAGAAAGGGGATGATTCTCTGTACAGTATCCTACCATAAAAAAAATCGACGTGGTAGTCTCACTATAAGAAGAGCCACGCTTCTAGCGCTAAAATGACCCAGCAAATAGAGAGAGAAAAAATCTCACAAATTCTCTCTCAAGTGTTTCTCGTGTGAGCTTCTGCTGAAATATCTAGGGTTTCTCTTCTCCAATCGGCGGCGAAGATGAGCGGCGAAAGACTGACCGGAAAGGTGAAGTGGTTCAATGACACCAAAGGATTCGGATTCATCACTCCTGATGACGGCGGCGAGGATCTCTTCGTCCACCAGTCGTCGATCAGATCCGAGGGATTCCGTAGCCTCGGCGAAAACGAGGAGGTTGAGTTCCAGATCGAGCAATCTGATGACGGCCGTACAAAGGCTGTAGATGTTACTGGTCCGTCGGGGAATCCTGTTCAGGGATCTCGTAGCGGCGGATCCGGCGGCGGACGAGGCGGTCGTAGCTCGGGTGGTGGATACGGCGGCGGCGGCTATGGAGGCGGTGGAGGCGGATACGGAGGTGGAGGCTATGGAGGCGGTGGTGGATATGGAGGCGGCGGCAGAGGTGGGAGGTCCGGTGGTGGAGGCGGCGGATGCTTTTCCTGCGGCGAGTCTGGACACATGGCTAGGGACTGTACACAAGGCGGTGGCGGGGGCGGAAGGTACGGCGGAGGTGGCGGTGGCGGTGGAAACTGCTTCAACTGTGGTGAATCCGGTCATTTTGCAAGGGAGTGTCCTAGCGGCGGTGGCCGGTGAATAGAGGGGTATAGAGGTGAAATGTGCTTTCAAAATCACATGTAGCCCCTTCCCTTGCTCTGTTATCCTTAGTTTAATTTGTTTATGTTTTGATGAAATTTGCTGTTGGTAGCAAATGGTTATGTTATGATGCAGTATGTTGGTTTCAATAGTTATAATTGTGGTGTTTCTTAATGCAGTTTAGTATCAGTGTTTATGGATCCTTATTTTGTTTTTCCGCTTTGTTAAATGTTATGTGGCCTTTATGATTGATTAGGTATTTCAAATAGGCGTGATGAAGGAACAGTGGGATTATTCGGAACTTACTGAAGAAGTTGTTCCAATTTGTAATCTCACTGTTCTTTAAGTATTTTCTATACAAGTTTATACATCTGGTTTGTTTTAAATTCCAATCTATATGTTTATTAGTATATTTTTATGCTTCATTCCTTTATAATGATTTATTTTAAAGATACTTTATTAAACAGGAGGTTGTAATTGGATGAGGATTTGAATAATTGATAAAAGGTTTTTGAAAGTGAACGTGAAAGGCCATCACTTTCATTAATTAATGTTGTACTGTTTTTTGGTCTCCTCGTATAGTAGTGGTGCATAAGACCTGTTTTTGGGGCTTTTCTTGTTTGCATGTTTAACAGTTTTCATCATATTTCATATTACTTTTTATGTTTTTTCT
>CAOJBJ013069633.1:0-13247 GCA_948291685.1 Euphorbia celastroides
AGAAGAAGAAGAAGAAGAAGAAGAAGAAGAAGAAGAAGAAGAAGAAGAAGAAGAAGAAGAAGAAGAAGAAGAAGAAGAAGAAGAAGAAGAAGAAGAAGAAGAAGAAGAAGAAGAAGACGAAGACGAAGAAGAAGAAGAAGAAGAAGAAGAAGAAGAGCTGTCTTAGAACAAGTATTTGTTTTAAAACTTCAGTAAAGTTTTTTCATTACTCTTTTATTTGCTTAACCTACTTCTTAATATCTTTCTGCCTTATCTAAATTAATTAACCTAAAAAAATACTGACCTTCTTCTTCTTCTTCTTCTTCTTCTTCTTCTTCTTCTTCCTCTTCTTCTTCTTCTTCTTCTTCTTCTTCTTCTTCTTCTTCTTCTTCTTCTTCTTCTTCTTCTTCCTCTTCTTCTTCTTCTTCTTCCTCTTCTTCTTCTTCTTCTTCTTCTTCTTCTTCTTCTTCTTCTTCTTCCTCTTCTTCTTCCTCTTCTTCTTCTTCTTCCTCTTCTTCTTCCTCTTCTTCTTCCTCTTCTTCTTCTTCTTCTTCTTCCTCTTCTTCCTCTTCTTCTTCTTCTTCTTCTTCTTCTTCTTCTTCTTCTTCTTCTTCTTCTTCTTCTTCTTCTTCTTCTTCTTCTTCTTCTTCTTCTTTCATCCTCTAGTACATAAGAGATTGTTCTCCTTCTTTGGCTTCTTCATCGTTCTTATTTTTCACTCCTAGATTCAGAGATAGCATCATATTTTGCTGCAAAATCCAGAAGTGAGTTTGTTAATGGATCAAACTCTTCAAGTAGCTTTCTCTTCTTCTCTATTATCTCCTCTGTCTCACTTCCGGACAGAGGGATTTCTTTATTTTGCTCACTGAAGTCCAATAGAGGCTCTTTAGCTAGATCATACTCTTCAATAACCCATGTTGACTTCATCTCCTTATGCTCCCTTTTCTCTTGCTTCTTCTTAGCATATGTAACCAATTTCTCTTTGGGGATTAGAGGAATTGGTGGAGCAGTAAAGGTTAGGGGTGGTTCTTCATCAATTAGAGTTGTTTGAGAGACAGGTCCAGCTGTAGTTTCAAGTTGTTCACTTGAGGCACCAAGATCTACCATGTAGGCAGCATCTTCTGCCACAATTTCTTATTCTTTTTCCTCTGTTGCTTCTTTCTCCTCTTGCACCTTCTTATCTCCTCTCCGAAATCTCCTTAACGATCTAGAAGATGACATGTCTCCCTCTCCCTCTTCTTCCTTCTTCTCTTGGGGTGTTTCTACCCCAATTGGTCCAAGTTCAACTTGCTCCGGCTTCATTGGTGGAGGTCTCTTCTTTCTTTTAAATTCAACAGTTGGTTCTTCCTCTGTATCCTCACTATCAGGTTCTGCCTCCTTGATAGTTCCCAATCTTTAGGTTTATGCTCGTTGCTCCGGAAGCTTCTTGGTGGTTTGTCTAGTGATTTTTTAGGAGATCCACTAGAAGAACCTTTCTTCTTCTTCTTTTCTTCTGGAGCAGGAGACTTCTACTTCTTTCTCGGAGGAGGTTCTACTTCCTCTCCTGCTGCTCTTTTTAGATTCTGTTCTTTCTTAGCCTCTCTTTCTCTGATGGCTTTGGCTTCATCCCACTCTTGCTCACTTAACAGATTGCCAAATGTTTCTTCAGTGATTGCTTCCCCTATTCTGGCATCTCCTTCTTCACCAAAATTGTAGTTTACAGAGCAAATATATGCTGTGAGGTTTCCATAAGCATACTTGTTATGCTTCACGTAATTGATGATCACCATGGGAAAATTTACTTACTCTCACAGAGGCACTGCACAAGGCAGTGATGGAAGCTGGATGCAGAGTTTCTGGATCCTCTTTTGGGCTTGATTAAATGAGAAATGATATAATGAACCTTCCTTTGATACTCTGGCCAGTGAGTAGAATACTTATCTCCAAAGAAGCTTTCCGGAAGCCATATATTTGAATCATATTGGATGTTCCTCTCATCTCCCTCTTTTCTCAGCAGCAATCTGGAATCCATCATCTCCATGTGCTCTACGAACCACTCTGGATCAATGATGATATCTTTTCCATTCATGTTAGACCTGATCACGTCTAGGTCTCTGTGATGCATCATGTTATGATAAAATTATATCACCTGCCTTGGATTAGTGTATTTTTCCGGCCTCAAGAACTTTCTGAACTTCTATTGTTCAATTATGTCCTTGTATGGAGTTGTTTTGAACAGGTAGTTGTCTCCCAAGTACTCTAAGGCATTTACATCTTTTACTTCCTTGTAGCTAGTGCTACTGAAGTACTTCTTGTTGTACTTCTCTTGCTTTTTGTTCTGGTCTTCTGGAATGCTGGGAATTTTAGTTCTCGCCATTTGAGGAATTGAATTTGAGAACTTAGGGTTTCTAAGTTTCAAATTTTGCAGAGTAACAGTCAAAGTGTTAATCGCGTAAGAAGTTGGGTAAAAACTCAAGGTTTTTATAGGCGAGGAGAGTTGGAGGTAAAAGCGTAATCTGGATCCATTAAGAGATCACGGAACAGCTTAGGTGGCACTTACACGGAGTTACTAATTTTGGAATGGTCGTTGATCAGTTGAAATGTGAACGGTTTCCGTTTTTATCTCTCCAATAATTACCACCAATGATGAACAGGTTTAATTTTTGAAAATTTAATTTTTGAAAATTTAAACCTGCAGTAACTTCCTGCACGTTTCCCTGCCACACGCCGCTTTTCTCTCTTCTTTGTCAGGTGACGTGGATGACTGTGATCCGGATCCAAGTTGAAGATTAGCCATTTTAGCTTTTTTGACAGAGAATTGATTCTCTGTTTTTCTGAATCGATTTTATTTTGAATCATTTTTTACATTTCTGAATCGATTTCATTCTTGAATCGATTATTGTGTATGCGGTCTGCGGATTTGAGATTTTCCAGCTTCAAGACAAATCTTGAACTCCGATTGGGAAGCTATGGAGAATTCTACTGATCGGAAGCTACAAGGTTTTTTTTGCTGTTTTGGATTGATGATTTTGCCAAAATCGATATCGTGAAGTTGATTCTTGAACTCTGTGGATGGAAGCTACAAGATCAGTGATATGATTGAGATTTTTTTATAATGTCGAAGAAGATTTCTGCTGTTACAGAGAATTGTTGAAGCTCGAAGAACAGGTCTTGAACTCTGGCGGTTGGGAGCCGCGGAGAGCTCCACCGATCGGAAGCCACAAGATGATGTTTTCTCTGTTTTGATTGGAAGAATTTATCGATTTCGATATCCTGTCACCGATACTCGAACTCCGTTGATGGAAGCTATGAGATTAGTGATTCAGGTGGAAGAAGTTTTTGATGAAAATGTGGATTGAATTTGTTTAGAGCAATTTTTCTGGCGATTGTGGAGGTCGATTTCTCGAATGACAAGTTTATTTGGTATTGATTCTGATTTGATTGCAGGTTGCTTTGGATTCTGCACAAGATGTGTTCTATATAATGCCTGAAAGAAGCAAATTTTGTTTGAATCAAATGATTGATATTCTGGTCATTCTTGTAAGATTGATGAAGAGTATGTCCTGTTCAGATTGATATTACAATTGATTTTTGAGGGAGAAATTAATGTTGAATCTATTGGAAAAATTATACTGGAAGTGCTATTGGTCTTGGTATCAAGAGAACAAGATTGCAAAGGGAATGTATGTGGTCTCTTGGCTCATTTCGTAAGTGATTCAAGGCTTATAGTTTGAATGAAAATCTAACAGAAGTTTAAGAGCAATTAAGGATCATGGCATATTTGATGATGGGATCTATTGGCATCATTCTAACTAAAGGCAACACCTTGAGTCTACATTGGAATTCATTTCTCTTCAAACCAGATGATGAATCTCTTTTGAACTTCAGAAGCTTAGATCAACATTCTTAGCCTGAGGCGTGACATCGAGTACCAATAATTCATGTTTAATGATGCTACAATTTCCTTCTTTAACTTTTGCTTTTTGAAAGAACTTTTATTGTGAGGGGTATGTTGGAGTTTGCTTGTAGTTAGACTTTGTGTTAGTTAATTGTTGCTGACTTTGGCAATCCATGTATACTTGTAGCCAATAGAGCACTTCCACATGGATTGATGAGGTGTCATTTGGTTAGGAGTTAGTTAGTTCTTAAGGGAAAAGTTTGAGGTTATTTTCAATATAAAAGCCTTGTAATGCTCATTTGTATACTTGAGTTGAGATGAATAATACTCCCTGAATTCTTTGTAATTCAGTTTCTTTCTTTGATTTTATCAGTATCAAATGCTTTCGACCTCACAGTTTGCAATTGATTATTTTTCAGTGTTACCTGCTCTCTCTCACACAGGGTTTTTTTACCGAATTCCCCTTTATAGGCTGCGATTGGGGAATCTACTGGGTTAAATTTTGACAGTTTGCAGTATATTTCTACAGGTAAAACTTATTTTGTGGTGTGATATAATAACGAACAAATAACAACATTTTTCTTTAGTGTGATATGTTTTTGCCTCAGTTGTATATAGAGACGATAAAGTATTGTCTATTGATACTTGTAGTCGTTCAAAGTGAACCAACGCCATAAAATTTGAGAATTAAAAAAGGTTGAACTTATGTTTGCAGATGATACTGCAGGGAGATGAGCTACTTCGTTGAACCCTGATTAGTCCGCCATCTAATCCAGAAAACGTCTATGCATAGTAACAAATATATAGGGATGAAATTCATAATCAAAAGCTGCAAATTCATAATCATTTTCCATATGTTTCTATAAATTTTGGCAGCATTTTTAAACCCATTCCTCGCCCATAACAACTTACCAGTACACTGTAACATTGGAAATTTTTTACAAATGACTGTATCCTTTGTACCCTTTTTCTTTCCAATGTTGAAAATTAATGATAGAATACTTAACTGAGATTAGAAAATATTTGTTTAATATTACATGAATTTTCTGGTGTAAAAGAACATGATACTCTGTAAAAAAATCCGTAACATTGACATAATATGGACAATAATCATTGGTTACAAATCTGTATGGCTACCAAATTGCAATTCAAAAGTTATTCAGCACACATATATAAAGTAGAGCTAATTACAAAAACATGCCCAGTGTTTTGACTCACTTTCAAAAAAGGGTCTGTGTTATTTTTTTCTTATAAAAAGGGGTCTGTGTTTTCAAAAAGTTAACAAATGAAGGTTTTTCAATACTAATTATGTGATTAAATGGGATAACAATGTTTATTTGACTATAAATTTGTTTAGCTTAGTTCATAAAAATATAATACACATTAGTGTAAAAATTTAAAATTTTTTAAGAGCTGTGGATATTTTTTATGATTGTTTTACATTTATTACTATCTTTCTAATTAAAAAAACAACTCCACTTCTTAGAAAACTTAAAAATTTTCACTAATGTGTATTATATTTTTGTTAATTGACTCTCAAAATTTTATAGTCTAATGAACATAATTACCCCATCTAATGACATAATTAGTATTAAAAAACCTTCATTTGTTAACAATCTGAAAACACAGACCTCTTTTTGTAAAAAAAAAAAGTAACACAGACTCCTTTTTGTAAAAAAAAAAGTAACACAGACCCCTTTTTGAAAGTGAGCCAAAACACAGGGTATGTTTTTGTAATTAACTATAAAGTAATAGTTGTATTGTAGTGTAAAACAATAAGGTACATACAGTAATGTTTTAATAATGCACTTTAGTTCAATTTGTATTATAATTATGTAATAACTAATGTTAGAGCAAAAAATTGAATTATAATCATGGATTATATAATTTGAAGAGAGACATAGAGAAAAATATTAATAGTTAAATCTAATATGTTGAAAAAATAAATGGTTTGAAAAATAAATGAAAATAATGTAAAGAGAAAAACAAGGATGTCTTAATTTAGTTTTATAATAGAAAGCATAACGCAAAACAATTATTCCAAAACAGCAATTTATGTGATTTCCCAAAGATAATAAATAAGCCATTGTTTGATAGGCCCTTGATATAAAACCTATGTGTTATAATTCTACTGTAGCCCCTATTTGTTTCAATTTTGTTGAAAATGATTGTTAAAAATTAATAGAAAGGTACCAATTCGAAACATTAATACTAAAAATTGATGAATACATCAAAATCAAATTTATGTAAAAGAATATGCGCATATAACAAAAGGTGACACAAACGGAGATGACAGTAAAAAAGTTGTAGTGGTTGAAAGTTACTCAAGCTAGTGTAAATACCAAGGTTTTAAAAGGGGCTAGGCGCTAGTCGGGCAGTCAGGGCTTTCAAAGTCTAGGCGGGGCTGAGCAGGGCCTAGGCGGGGCCCAAACGAATTAATATTTTTATTATTTTTAATATTTATTAAGAAATAAAAATATAAATATAACTGAAAATGGACTTATACCATAATTAAATATGTAAAATATATATTTTAACTATATTTTAAAAAAATTTAGGTGTTTGAAATGGTATAGAGATTCTTATTTGTAGTATAATGTAAATTAATTTTAGTTTAGAGGTTCAAAATAATAAATTTTCTTGTAAAAAGACTTCAATGAACCTCAATTTGACAAACTAAGCTATTTTTTATCTACAAAAAATAGCTTAGTTTGTGAGTAGATAAAAAAATTTAAAACACATTTTTTATTGTTGGAATTATTCTGAAGTATAGTACGAATGACGAGGAATGACCTCACCAAGGTTTGAAGGAAACAAATCTTTAAGATGAAGAAAACGAATGAAGGGTCCAGAACAAAAGATTGAGAGAATTACACTCTCATATACAAGGACAGAGATAGAGATCTGGAACATGGGAAGAACTCAACAATCCAGAATTAGAAAAGGGAATCTAAGGATTCGAAAGTTCATTTCCAAGCCAATGATCCTACTCAACAGAAGATCAAGGACAAAAGCAGATTCCAGATGGAGAAAGAACCAGAAGAATCAGAGGAGTAAACTTGATGAATAACAAGTACTCAAGTCATAAGAGAAGAGGGTAAATGTCCAGAACCTACAATGAGTAATTTATGGTTCTGAATTTAGGACAAAACAAAGAAACAATATCCCAGATCTCAGAGAACCTGGATTCTACAAAGAAGAAGAAATCAAGAATCAGGATAAAACTCCAGTGGTTCAAGAATCGAAGTGGAAAAGTCAAAGTCGTCAAGACGACAAGCCATAATAGATGAAGAACAGTTTCCAGCTTTGTGAAGTTCTACAAAAGTAAATCTCAAGTGCGACTCAATAACTCTAATCAACTCAATAGTCTAGAAGAAAGAAGAAACTGCTAGTTAGAAGAATGAAAGAACTATGGACAAAGGTGTAAGTAATTACAAGCAGTAGAAGATTGAGAGCGGACTATCAGGTAATCTTCAATGACCTACACTACTCAAGAAGTCAAAGCTCAAGGATCCGGAACTAGCACAACTCTAGATCTATCAATCTTCATAGAAGATCTGGACTCAACACAGCTCCAGAAGGTAAAGGCTAAAGATCAAGACTCTACACAACTCTGGATCTTGAATAACTACTAGGAGACTGACCTTGAGTAAATCAACACACTCGGAAGTAGTCTCTAGTAATCTCAAAGATGCAAACAATTGCTCTCTACAATCGTAAGAGAAGAAGTGCATCACGAGACAATGTTGATTGATAAAGAAATCAGTAGCAGATTCAAAGCAAACATCAAATGTCCAAAAAGAGAGAAAACTAGATAGGCCATCATTGTAACAATCTATAGCCATCGTTTGTAATCTTTTTTTATGTCTTGTTACTATCATACTCTGTAATACATGATCTGAACTTCATTGAGGTTAACTTTTTGTTGACAAACTGAAGTATAATAGTAGAATCTGAGATACTCATCACAGTCTACTTCAGTTAAGAATGAAGCACTTAGGCTTAGATCATGGGGGAGTAGATATTGATATGTCTAGGATTGTGGGGGAGTATGTATGAAATAATATTGCTGCTGTTCGAATCTTTTCCTTAGGATCTCGCTTCATCAAATGGAGAAGCTTAGTGAAAGCTGCACACTCAAACTCAAAGATATAATCTACTTTGAGGAAATGCTGAAGAGAAACAGCAAAATCTGAGAATTCAAAGTGCTTAATCAAGGTCCAGATCAGGAAGTTCCGGACTTTAGCAATCAAGGAAAGGATCCGAAATCCACGTGGACAAAGGGTGGATCCGGTGTTAAATAATTCAAAACTCGTTCTAAAAGACCCAACTCATCAGAAAAGCGTTACAACGGTCTTCAAGGTGCATTAAATGTTATTCTCACCAACTGACAGAGCGTCAGAGAAGAGAGAGGCACTAAAAGACAAAAGCAGCATGGTGACAGTGACATAAAGTCACCCAACAGCCAATAACAAAGGGATAGATTACTTTTCTTCTTACATTTTCAAATTATGCCAAAAGGGATAGGTTGATGTCAAAATTATATAATACTTCGTCCAATTTTTCATTGCAGAAATCTTGTCAAATTTAATTTCTATGTTTATTCAGATCTTAGTTAATTAAGTTGAAACAATGAATCTAAGTTTTAGAGAATAACCTATAGACAATATGATAAATGTTAATTGAATTTGGAAATGGTTTTAATTGGAGGCATCAAAGTAGAGAATCTCAATTTTTAGTAGAGAAAACAGAAGCATAGAGGGACCGTGCATAGGAAAAGGAAAAAGAGGGTAATGAGGTCATATTTGTTTTCAATCATATAACAGTTGTAGTTTGGAGCTTAACAGCAGCAAATTGGTGCAGATGAAACTGCTGCAGTTAAGAGCTCTTCTATTGTGGTTTGGTTGTTCAGAATTCCTAACCAAAAACTACTTTTTAGCTAAATAGCAGATAATGCATTCTTATATGCCTAAGAAAACAAACGACCCCTTAATATATATTTCCATTGGTATGAAAAAAAAACTATGCAAACAATTATGTATAGAGTTAATTAATTCTCTTAACCCCAACCCCAAGAAAAATCTAAACTAACTTGATTTGGTCATGAGCCTTTCAATTAATGTTACAAATCTTACAATTCAATTAAATTATATCCAAACAAAATCATATTCAAATCTATGTAAGAAGTCTAAACCCGTATAAATTGATTTAAAATTTCAGGCAAAATTGATCAATTATGAGCAAATAAATTCATTTATGTTTAAACCTAAGTAAATCGCACCTACAAACAAAATATGGTATTTACAATGAAATGTATTACTTTTTGTTTTCTTATTTCAAAAGTTAAAGGGGCTTTAAAATGACATATTTTCTTGACATGATGATCGGTAAGGGATATTTTTGTTCTTAGCTTTAGTTGACATCTTCACAATGGAAGCGTCATAACCTTGATTTGAAATGAAGTGGAGCAGACAATGCAGGTTCAAGTTGATAAAAAATGAACATGATTTGAATTCAATTGCCTCTGTTTTTACTATCTAAGAATTTTATAGATCTGATTGTAGGATGATGTGCAATATCGAATGCATGATTGAGTTGTTCATGATTGAGGATGATTTGAATTCATCTTCTCTGTTTTTACGGTCAAAGAATTTCATAGATCTGATTGAAAAACCTATTACTATTACTTGATAATGGAACACAATTGAATTGTGTGTTATTTTTTACAAACTTCTTGAGATTTTATGAAAACAATACAAAATACAGACAAAATAAATGCAAACAATTCAACCATGCATTACTAATATCTTATTTTTGGTTCACAATGTAATATTGAATATTAAATTATAAAAGTTTTACTTTATATATTCAGCTTTTGTGTCTACTAATTGGATATTTCATAAGAGGAGTTTTTCATGCTCATTTTTATCGATCGCGTTATTTTCTCAAATAAAAGTATATTAAACGAAAATTAATGTCCATGAGATAATAACAAAAGGGTTATGTGCATAATTGTAGAATTGGAAAAAAACTTGAATTCTCTCCAAACACCCATTTTTAAGAAAATCACTTTCCTGAAACCGAACAGGACCAATTGTTTGCTTTTTCCCTCTCGTATTAACCCTAGATCGCAATTATAAAAAAAACCCTAGATCACGCCGATTTTCACTCAATGGTTGGCGACGCTGATCGAATCAATGACCTACCTGATGGGCTCATAGAACGCATCCTCAGATTCCTCCCAAAAGTACAAGAAGCCATTAGAACTTCCTTGGTGTCCAAGAAATGGCAAGATATGTGGACTCGAGTCGGAATCTTGACATTCTATTCAAAGGGTATGTCAACGCTTCTCTCGGGTAATAGACCGAACCTTAATGCTACACTAGTTGAAAATCGATAAGTTGGTACATAATCCAAAATAATCTGTAAGAAAAACTACATTCAAAACAGCTAATGAGTATACAACACTTGAGCCCTAGAGAATTAATTAGTGTAAAGAGTAAAGAACGATTAACTGATGATGCGATAAAATACACAAACATATCCACAAATAATTCAAAAAGGAATACAGATTCATTAAACGCAACATTTTTCTCATGTGCAAATTTGTGCAATTAAAACTAATAAATATGTATACACGTGAAAAAAGGATGAACAAAGATGAATGAAATGTACAATTTGAAAAATCTCATGAAAAATATGAATTAAACGAATTGGATTGTTTTAGCGTTTAATTATAAGAAATAACAATATAACTGAAAATTGAAACTGATTTATTAGTAATTTTTTGTTACTAATAACAGTAAATGCAAATTGTATTTGTGCATAGTGGAACGTGGATAACTAAATCACGAATTGCATCCTCTGGTGAAATCATCAAATTCATGCAGTCAAATATGACCAAAAAGGCACAACAACTGTTCACAGCAAAATACAATTCGAATATTTTTTTTTCAAGTTCCAGAGCAAAAGTTGAAGAAACAGGTCGTACACTCATTGATCAAGCGTAAAGTACATAATGAAGACACTAGCAGCTTCTACATAAAGATCTCTTCAGCAATACTCAAGTTCAGTATTCAGCACTTCTTCATCATCTCTGGACTCAAACCTCCGATGCAAGAGGGATGTGAAATTAAAAAAGCAAAAACATCCAGTAAAAGGAAGAAAAGGAGGAAAAATGATATTGAAAAGATCAGCTTCAAAAATATGGGTTTGGTATACTTCATCACATATTACATCGTGGGTACAACTCATCAAAAACGCATACTCAAAAAATACTTTGACTGTGTGTTAAACGAATAATACAGGAGAACACTAAAAACAATGCCAACTTCATTTCCTCATCCATATATTACTAAAAACAAAAAAGTAATTAACTACTTTTTTACCCTTATTTATTTAATTAAAATTATAAAATTAAAAATTATCAAACATATTTAACTGAAAATTGCAATAAGTCATCTCTAACTTAAAAATCTAATGTAAATCGCATGCTTTCAATTTTTTTTTTCATTTTTCCCTATTAATAACTATCATATTTAAAAATATTTAATTTAATTATATTAAATTAAAATTTTAAAATAACTTCAAATCTTATTTTTAACTAATTTATTTATTTGAGAAAAATATCAGATGCAAATGGATATACATTGCATTACATTAAATTAACAAAGCAGTATTAGATAAATATCACCAAAAAAATTTACAAATTTTTAATTTTTAAGTCTATTCTAACGATTTTTAGTCAATATATTTTCTACTTTTTTGCATCCACTTTATATTGCGTACATCATTTTCTCTTTTATATTTTGTAAATCGTTTCTAAGTAGTTTTAAAATTTAATATATTAATATTGAATTTTTTAGTTCTATTAATTATAATTCAAGAAAAAAATGAATTTTATAGTAGTAATTGTTTATTCTTACGAATTTAATAAACATTTTCAATTATTTGTCAGATGAATATAAATGATTTAACTGTGCATCGCGCATGTACTACACTAGTTTATATTAAATTCACTTCAACTCCGAATTAACCGAAAAACAATTACTACTATTCAATCTATCGTAATTAAAACATTGGATATAAAAAATCAAATACAAAATAAAATTATAAAAAACACTAAAATGAAAAACAAAAAAAAATCATGAAATCAAAATAGGAATAACATGATATGGTTTGCATAAAAAGCAAGTGCAAGAATAAAAAGGACACGTTCAACTTTCCTTTCCTTTGATCTTCAATTGTTGTTGAAAAAAAACTTAAACCAGACTCTAATGAGAATATGAGAATAACTTTGAATAAGAAAAAGGTACGGTTCACTTTTGAATTGTTCATACTTTAATGATTACATTATGTAGATAGTAAGTATTACAATAATTTGAGCTGCAATATCTTTGAAATATTTGCACAAAAGTCATCATTATCAAAATGAAAAGTATAATTTGTAAGTGTAATATATGAAAAAGAAAGAGATGATAGTTATCCAAATCCAAACTTATTATCAAACATACACTCTTAAATTAGCAAAACGCATAACTAAATAAAAACAAACTAATCATCAAGTCAAATTTGTCATTAGACATTCTATTTTTCAAATTATGTTATAATCAAAATTCTCAAAAACATGAGTGCTCTGGTGGTTAGTATGAGCTAACCTGTCCACATTTGCACTTTCCATCGTCATCTTTATCGTACATGTGATAAAAATATTTTTAATAAATTATTATGAATTATCGTTTTACATAGTTATATAATTATAATTTTAATTCATAACAATTTTTACGGGATTTTTATCCTCAAGCATTTAGGATGATAATAAAAATGCATTTTGGTTATAAATTGTATAAACCAAACAAATATTTCAAACTACAAATGAGAAAATAAAAATCAATGCTGGATTAACTTACCTTTTCGTATAGCAAGATCATTTGAATAGTAAATACTAATTTTAGTTTATTGTAATCTAAAATAGTCAAAAGGCGGAGAACACATACTTTGAAAGTCCATTACATCTTAGTTGTATTTGTATCAGATATAAAATCTTGTTGGTCCCCTTGGGCTTAATAACAGGTGTCAGAGGGGGAGTGAATGACTTTTAGCAATTAAACACAAGTTAAAAGATAGTCTTTGAAAACCTTTTCGTTTTAGCCCCTTCTGATCAGCGACGAAGTACCTTCGCTGATACTGACACAGGCGCGCTGAGAATGTTAAGTCTCAGCGGGCTTTTTCAGTGATTGGAATTTAAGTACAATATGAATGCCACACTGATATGTCAGCAAAGCTGAGTGACTAGTGGGTTAGTGTGTAAAAAGCAAAGTAAGCGAAATCACCAGCGCAATATATCCTGGTTCGGCTACCGTCGCCTACTCCAGTCCCCGGATACCGTCTC
>CAOJBJ013070217.1:0-14231 GCA_948291685.1 Euphorbia celastroides
GTTTTAGTCGAGTTGAGTTTATTTTACCAAATTAGTTTATAGACTTTAAGTCTGAATGCTTCTTTTGAAGGCTTTAATGCAGTGTGATTATATATGAGGAGTGCACCTAAATTCAGTTTAGGGTTTAGTTGAAGTGGAATGACTTTATGTCAACAGTTGATTAATTGGGGGTTTACCTAAATTCATTTTAGGGTTTAATTCCATGTTGAGTGGCTTTATGTCGAAAGGTTGATTGATTACCTAGCTCTAATTTAAGATTTCCTTAATTGACCGCTTTAGGTGATGTTAATGAGAATGGCCATTTTAGACCAGAGATGAAATGAATGCAAAGAAAAGGGGATAGAGAATTATACCTTGTTCGCCTTGGAACCGCTCCTCAAATCCAGATTAATTCAATTAAATTTTAGTTTAAGTTAAAATTTAATTGGGCAGCAATTCAAATGCCATTCAAAATTAAGACTCTAGTTGACAAACAGAAAGATTCGAAAAGATTGAATAAGGACTTAGAGAGAAGTGGCTAGTGCTCCGAATAGCCGGGGTCCGGATTACTGAGGTTGAAGGGCCTATTTATAGGCGAAAAAGGACTGAAAGGGGGGGAAAAGCAGGCTTTGTAGTGCGCGTGCGCCGTTGCCTGGCGTACATGTGCCATTGATGGTCGGCACATGTGCGTCGTTCGGTGGTCGGCGCATGTGCGTCGTTCGGCGGCGCATTCGCGGCTTGCTGGACATTTTTGTTCGGTGCAATTCGTCGCATTTTTCGCGATTTTTGAGAGTTTCGGACCTCCAAAAATAAATCCGAGATCAGTTCTGCAATCCTCGTTCCGTTACGGACGTTTTGAGTGGTATGTTGGCATGCTTCTGGAGATTTTTACCGGAGCTGCACTGTGTCCTTCTACTGAACTTTCAAGCTGAAAAATTGAGTATTCATAGAAAGTAGCAGAAATAGTTTGCTTCGTGGATCGCCATGATATAGCTGTCCCTCCGTATGTAAATAAATAGCCAGTCTGAGATCTTGCTTTATGTGGATCAGATAAATAATCCGCATCTGCATAACCAATTAATTCAGGTTTAAATTCATACGAATAAATAAACCTAAATCAATGGTTCCTCAAAGATAGCACATGATATGTTTAATACCATTCCAATGCCTTCTAGTAGGCACACAATTGTATCTTGACAATAAATTTACCGCAAAAGCAATATTAGGCCTTGTGTTGTTAGCAAGATATATCAATGCACCAATTGCGCTCAGGTACAGTACTTCAGGACCAAGAATTTCTTGATCATTATCTCAAGGACGGAAGGGATCCTTTGTAACTTCAAGTGACCACACAACCATTGGACTACTTAATGGGTGTGCTTTGTCCATATTAAATCGTTTAAGGATCTTTTCTGTATAATTTGATTGATGCACCAAAATTCCTTTCTCTAGATGATCAATTTGCAGTCCAATACAAAAAAAATTTCTACCCAAATCTTTCATCTCAAATTCCTTTTTCAAAGCATCAACTGCTTTTGGAATCTATTCAGGAGTTCCTATGATGTTCAAATCATCAACATAAATTGAGATGATGGTAAAATTAGATCCCAATTTCTTTATGAAAACAAATTGAAAAATTTGGTTATTTTGATAACCTTCTTTCAACAGGTATTCACTAAGGTGATTATACCACATTCGGACAGATTGTTTTAAACCATACAAGGATTTTTGCAACTTTATTGAATAAAGTTCTCACTTGCCGCATTTATCTAGCAATTTTAATCCTTCTGAGATTTTTATATAAATGTCATTTTCTAGCAAACATATATTCCCAATCACCTTTGAGAACCCATTTTTGTTCTTTTTGGTGGAGTGATAGGCACATATACAGCGCAACTAAAAACTCTTAAATGAGATATGTTCGGCTCATGGCCAAAATCTAATCGTAATGGAGAATAATCATGATAGCTTGTTGGTCTTAAACTTATAAGACATGTTGCATGAAAAATTGGATATCCCCATACTGATGTAGGAAGATTTGCTCGCATAATCAATGGTCTTGCAATTAGTTGGAGATGCTTAATAAATGATCCTGCTAGACCATTTTGAGTATGAACATATGGTATAGGATGTTCAACTTTTATCCCAGTTGATATAAAAAAAATTGTTAAACGTTTGGGATATAAATTCCGCAACATTATCAAGACGTATTGTCTTAATTGGATAATCCGGAAATTATGCTCGTAATCTGATGATTTGAGCAAGTAATCTCGCAAATGCCATGATGCGTGATGACAATAAGCACACATGGGACCATCTAGTTGAAGCATCAATTAAGACCATAAAGTATCTAAATGGTCCACATGGTGGATGAATTGGTTCGCATATATCACACTGTATGCGTTCTATAAAGGCTGGAGATTCAGCATCAACCTTGCTTCTAGAAGGTCTAATAATTAATTTTCCTTGTGAGCAAGCAGCACAAAATATTCCATTGTTTAAATGAAACTTCTGGTCCTTCAAAGGATGCCCATTTTCATTTTTGATGATTTTTCTCATCATTATAGAACCAGGATGACCTAGTCGGTCGTGCCAAATTTTATAAGTATTTGAGTCTATAAACTTCTAGTTTATAGTCAAATTTGCTTCAACCACATTTATAAATGTGTAATACAAACCAGATGAAAATGTATAAAATTTCTCAAGTACACTTTTCTTTCCTGAAATCATGGTTGTAATACAAAGACATTTTTTGTTGTCTTTACTCACAGTTTCAATACGATACCCATTTTTGCGGATATCTTTGAAGCTTAATAGATTTCTGTGAGAAGTTGGGAAAAATAATGCATTATCGATGATAATGTTTGTTCTCTTTTGCAATGTGATTTGGTCTTTTCCAGAGCCTTCCATTATTTTCGTGTTACCAGATTTAGTGGTAACTGTGGTTGCACCCATTTTTAATAGTGAAAAGTATTTCACTTCTTTGAGTATAGTATGGATGGTTGAACTATTCACAATGCATAAATTTTCTTCATTTACCTTGAATACCGAGAGAGAATTCATTTCTTCAAAACAGAAACATATTGTTAATAAACTTGATAGTTTACATCAAAAAGTTGTATTACATATTTACAAAAACAAAATTACAAGTACCAAGTTATAAAACTACTCACTCATTATTAATTATATTATCCATCCCATCAGTGCTTGCTAGGAAAAAGTTCGACATGTCCAGTGGAGTAATATCAAGTAGCTCACCACCATCAAATACAAATTTTGTCTTAGTATTGGTGGGCTTCTTTAGCGATGCTTGGTACAAGTCAACGAAATATTTTGGCATATGACAAGTTTTCGTCTAGTGATCGTTGAACCACATCGGTCGTATTTAGATTTTCCACTCTGGACATCTTTATTTTCATCAAATTTTTTAATTTGATTTTACCACTTTTTTGTGGTTGTTTGAATTTTTCCACTTTCGGTGGAAACTGCCACCTTGTTCAAATCCTCGGTCATAACCACGACCACCACCACGACCACGCCCACGTCCATATCCGCGGCCATGTCCACGATTATTAAAATTATCACTATTATGTGATATAGCATTCACTTCAGGAAATACAGTGGACCTAGTGGGACGTGTTTCATGATTTCTCAGCAAAAGCTCATTATTTTGTTCAGTTAAGAGCAGGGTGGAAATCAATTCACCATAAGTTTTATACCCTTTGGCTCTATACTGCTGTTGTAGGACCATATTAGAAGCATGAAAAGTAGATAGAGTTTTCTTTATCAGGTCCGCATCAGTCACATTTTCCCCACATAACTTCAATACGAAAGTTATTTTGAAGAAATCAGAATTGTATTCTCCTACGGTTTTAAAATCTTGTAAGCGTAGTTGGATCCAATCCGAACGAGCCTTTGGTAAGAAAATCATCTTTTGGTGGTCATACCTTTGTTTCAGACTTTTGCATAATTCGGCATGGTTTCTCACAGTCAAATACTCCGACTTTAAACTTTCGTCCAGATGGTGACGAAGGATCATTAAGGCGGATGCCTTTTGTTCTTCAGTGGCGTCATTTGACTTATTGATGGTTTTCTTTATGCCTTTTAAAGTTAAGAAAACTTCAACATCCAATACCCATGATAAATAGTTTTTTCCGAAAGTATCAAGGGGTAGGAACTCAACATTTGCTAGTTTCGACATATCTATATATATTAAAAAAATTATTAGTATAAGATTATAATACCTTTATATATAATTGAAATTAGTAAACCTTCACTTCTAATTACCGAAATACCGTTTACAGAAATTAATTCGAAGGAGCGGAATCGTACTGATAACGTATTAAAAAAATGGTCCAAAAGCTTGGAAAGAATACACAAAATAAATGTAAAGAGAATATACAAAGTAAAAAGTTCTTGTATTATTGAACTTTTGATGGTGTACATATAAATGAAGAACTTGCATATATTTGTAGTAAACATTAAGCATTTGCGTAATTACAAAGCATACAACAAGAAATGGACACTTAATGGTTGAGATAGCCATTCAAGGCATAACACATTAGGTGGAGGTGGCCAATCATAGTGCCACTAATCCAAAACCTAAGGATGATGTGTCTTCAAAACTGAAGCATGATGTGCCAATCAATGGACAACAATCAAATTTAATATTCAACAGTATGAATTTTGGTTATCCTTTTAATAATATTTTGAGCATGGATTTTCGCACGTTGCTTTTAATTATAAAAAGGTATTTTTCAATTTAAATTAAAATCTTGTATATTGATCAATGAGATAAAAAGCAATAAATTTCGAAAATTGTTGGCAAATATGTTTGAAGTGAAATATGTTTTCAATAATAAATAGATAATGATAAATTTTAAAAGGAATAGTAAAATTAAAATTTTTAAAAATCATAGTAAAATGAAAAATTTTAAGATTATTAAAATTCTAACATATATCTTTTTTTAAAAAAATAAACAAGATGATATTATGAGAATATGCAATTCATTTAAGTGACCTCAAATGTAATTTTTTCAATTTTAATAAAACAATTGCTAACTTTTAAAACTAGAGACTCTCTTTTGTTAAAAAGGAGAAAGTAAACTATAGTGGTTTGACTCATTTTTAAATCAATTTTGTGAAGTTTTTTTCCCAAAATGTGGTTTGTTGTTTAAAAAAGTCACAAATAAAGGATATCTAGTAATGTTAAATTATGTTGAATTTTTTTAAAAGTTTACTCAAAGTAGTAGCGTATAATTCTTAGATAACATGTCAAATATGATAAATTTAAATTGATTAAAATAATATGTGACATCATTACGTTAGGAAGATACTATTTTTTTATCATTTTTTGTGAACTTCTTTAAACTATAAACTGTGTTTTGAATAATAGAAAGCAGAAGTTAAACAGTATTTTTACAGTTTTCAGAAAAAAAGCCATAAATGAATTAAAAGCTATGGTGGCGAATTCATGGAAAAAACACAAGCGTTTGGCATCATATTGTTAAATGAACTGTCCAATTTTCAACTCTAACGAGTAGCTTTCTTAGCCATGTTTCACTCACTTAATTCACATGAATTAGGGCACAATATTAGGTGTGGTCCATTTGGAGGCCAAATTGATTTGGGATAAACAACTATTTCCTCTCAAAAGTCTTGTTATTTTAGTCCAATACCACTTTTAACTTTTTAATTTTGTTTTTACGCTCATATAACCAATTAATTTCAATAATCTTTCATTCCCATTTCCTTTTGTTCAGCCACCCAAAACCTTCTCGCCGACCAAACCATCGCCGCCGACCCAAGCTCCTCCATCGCTGCAAACCAACCTGCCCCGCCTTGTCACCACCGACCACTTCATTAAAAGAACTCGCCGGAATAGTTCTCCGGAAAACCCTAATTCTCAGAAAAATTGCTAGATCTCACCAATCACCACCATATCACACCGTTTGCGGCCGGATCTCGCTGTTCACCGGCTTCGCCGGTCCTAATTCCAGATCTCGCCACCACCACCATCTCTTGCTTCCTCAGATCCCGCTGCCGTCGCCTACTCCTTCTGTCGCCCTATCTCAGATTCGAAGCCATCTGTTGCCCTATACACTTGATTTGTGTTTTAAGTTGTTTTTTTGTTTTCTAGCCGGAAAAGAGGACGGTTGGAATTTCCTCGCTTCCAGCGAGATCTAGCTGAAAAATGGGGTTTCTCGCTTCGTGTTTTGCCAGAAAAATTTCGGTCGCGCCGTCGTGGGTTCTGAAATTTCTTTCTTCTTTAGATGTGTTTATAGAGTTGTTCAGATCTCAGTAAAGAAGATAACCAAAAAAGAGGAGAATTTTGAAAGTTGCAGGTTCTTTTTTCAGCATTAATGGCGGCTTTTCCTGGAAGTTGCGTCAAAACTGTTTGTTAAATTTGTTTTTGGATCAGATTTTTCAATTTGTATTTTAAGTTTGATAGTTGTTTTATTTTTTTTTGGTAGACAAGACAAAAAAAGAACCAACTACACAATCCCTAACCTAGGGAAGGAAACGCCAGAAACGTTTTGAGCCATGATTGATAATTGTTTTCTACGTGGATGAAATTGTGCCAATGATTCAGTGTTATTGAGTAGAAAGATTCTATTTCAAATTAATTGCTCCTTCCACCAATATTCGTTTTTAAGCCTCTCTTTGACTTTCATTCATAAATGTAATGATCCAGCTTGTATTTGTATACTTTGTCAAACTATATTTATGTTTACAATTAAGGGAATATAGCTTTGATGCTTTATTTAAAGATCTATAATAATCTATGATGCTTTATACCTATAATGATTTATAAGATCATTTTGTAAACTTATCATAATTTATAATGATCTATGATTTCATTTTACGAACCTATTGTGATCATTGAATTTTCATCCGGAGGCAATGATGAACCGATACTGTGTATGGACACCTCTAGAAACAAAGTTGCTAAAGTTTTAAGGAAGTTCGAAAGCTTGATCGCGTGAATCCAATCTCACCGAACCGAATGAAGACCCGAATTGATTAATTTCTTTCCTAAAACTCTTACTTTTTCAGTTAAAATCCCCATTTTAAGTTAAAAATCAGGTTTAGGACAATCCTGGGTCGCTCTGGGGGCCTTTCGGACCGAAACGGGCCCATTTCAAACACCCAGAAGCTTACTGGCGCCGCGCTGGCGTCGCCTGTCACATGACCGGCGCCATGGCAGCGCCTGTGACGAGACAGGTGATGTGGCAGCGCCTGTGATGACACAAGCGCCATGGACACGGTGCCTGTCTTCGTGTTTCAGTCCGAAATGGACTCTATTTTCCCTTTTCGACTCAAATTCTGACTCTCCGATTCCTGACTCCTTCCCCATGAAATCTAGCCTATAAATAGACCCCTCTACAGCCATTCTTTTCACCAATTAATATCTGCAAACTCCCAAAATCCTCTGCAATTCAAGATCAATTGCAGTCAAGTGTTCTTGAGCTCAAGAACACAAACCTTCTTTTTCTTCAAGCCTGGTTGGAATCTCTCGGTTTCAGCCACTAGAAGCGAACCTATTTCGGTTCTAGGTCCACCAAAATCCCTCTAAACACCAATTCCAACCTCTGTTCTTTGATTCAAGGCAGTTTAGGAGGAGATTTGGAGCGTTTAAAGGAAGAACGAAGTTGAGCATTCAACACCAATTCGATCAAAAAACAACACTTTGAGGTAAACCCGAGGCTTAAATTGAGAATTTCTGGTTCTAATGTTGTTATTAACATGTTTAAATACAAATCAAATGGTCTGAAGTGAATTAAATTGCATGAACAACTTGATTTTAATCTTAGAACACGAAGAACACAATCTGGAAATTAGGGTTCATATGACTGCCGAATCTGTTCTTGCAATTTTCGATGTCATGATTTTATTTAATCATTCAGAAATCAACGTTAGGATAAACTAGACTCATCAAGGATTAATTTGGCACAGCTTTCATAATTTTCAGAGTTCATATGAATATTTTATGAATATTTTAAAATGACCTAACTGTAGTATACGTTTTCTGCACCAACATGGCTGTTCATAGATATAACTTTTAATCTGTTAATCTGATCGTCAGTCTGAATATACCATGTGAAACTAGACTTATTAGGGTTTCTGTACATGTAAATTGAGTTCAATTTGGTTTTTTTTAGGGTTGGTAATGGCATGATGAACATAGAAGTAGGATTCTGGCCGTTTCTGCATTCCCGTTGAAATCAAACACATGCAATAACGACTTTTTATTATCCAAATCAAGTGAAACAGGTTGGTATAGATTCATATTTATCTTAGGAACATTCTGTAGAAAATTTGAATCAATTTGAATAAGTTAAGTATCTGTTTCAGCCGAAATACTAAAAGTGGTCGAATCTGCCTTACATTATAATTCTAGGTTAAAAAGAGTTATGGAAATTATAGAAGTCTATATAGGTTGTATAATTTAATTTGTATGAGAATTCTAATTCATCTTAAACTCTTTAATTACCTTGTAATTATCCTCTAATAATTCATAATTATCTTAAAAGATAAATCGAAACTTTGAACCAACAATTATCCTTGTAAATATAAAATAACTTGAAGATAAATAAGAAGTTTACCTTTCAAAGAGTTCTAACATCAAAGTGATATATAAGAGCTTAAGGAGTTTGGTTTTTAAGGAGGCTTGTCCCCACTAATTTTCTGGGAACTCGATGAAAGGTTAAACTATAAACAAACTCATGTAATTCATTCTGGTTGAGATTATGGAACTAACGAACGCAATGCACAAACCCTAGGTTAGACTATAGGCAATTAAATCAACTTTCTTTTAGCTTGTCACGTGTGGAAGAAATAGGCAAGTCGTCCGAACCTAATCTCTTGTTAAGTTTTGTTGAGTCCTTTCAGGAGGGTTCAATGACACTTGTTTTTTTCTTAAATTCTCGATAGAGCTGAATCGGGTGGCGACTCCAACACTTGATCCGGGCTTAGGAGTTTTAACTTCATTTATAAAATTGTTTGTCATAGTCCCTGACAATCGGTCAGCTCAGTCCAAATCAGTAGGAATCATGTTGGAACGATTATCATAAACTTTTCGCTCACTCACAGTGGCAACTCCGCTAGGGACTAAAGCTTTTGAAAACTTGTTTTCTTAAAATGGTTTTTTGGAAATGCCTAACGTGACAAACTAGGATCTTTGATCTAATTGCCTTAAGTCTTTCATTTTACATTTTTTCTCAATCTCTCTCATGGGAACCCTCAATCTTATCCCTCGACTTTGTCGATGACGGAGCTCTTCTCGGATGTGCCGATCAGGCCGAGCTCTCGATGGACGGGTCACCCTCGATAAGCAACAAAGTGGCCATAAATACGATTAGCTATTGGTGCAAGTGTGTAATCATAGGGAACCATTAGAACCCCATAGGAACACAATCCAAGCTCTCATGTAAAACAGCTTACTAAACCTTTAGGAATCCCTTAACCCGAATCCTAAATACGTGATTCCTTGCAGGATGAAGGAATAAGGTTGGAAGAGATTTGTTTGCTATAATTTATCTGTATAATCTAACCTGTACTAGTGTATGCTTGAGATTTTGTAAAAAAAACATGCATCATTTCTCGCATAAATGCATAGGAGCAAAATGAATCCATAGAATATAAATTTTCTTCTTTAAGTCTAACTTCGCTCAGTTAAGATACCATCACTACAGTTGATCCAAATGTACTTTAGGGACTATCTTCGTGAAGTTACTCCGAAGGATTGGGAAAAGTTGCAGCCTTATGGACTCTTATGTATGAAGAACTACTACAACTATAACATCAACGAAAACCTTATGAGAGTTGTCTCCATGCTTTGGTGCCCGACCAACCATGTGTTCCAACTTCTCCAGCTGGAGCTTTTCCCAACCTTAGAAGAATTCAGCGCCATCATGAATGCACCAAATGCCAAGAAGGTACAACCAGCCCTGCCACTTCCTAAGCTAAGAATTTGATGAGGACGTTCCAGCTATCTCCATCTGACATTAGAAGGATGACTTCCACAGAAAAATATTTTCCAAGAATGAAGCTAGATGTAGCATTGGATGCGTTGCAAAACACCGACCCAAACCAACCTTCCTTGATTCCACTAATGATTTTGCTTCTAATGGGCTGTTATCTGTGCACCTCCGGCACTTCGATCGTAGGCTATCGTCTAGTGTCTCCCCTGCCAAGCATCAGTCGAGACAAACTCTCAACCATGGTCATATTATCTGAGACGATGCAAAGTTTGGACAACAATGAAAACGGTAGAATCGAAAGGATTTGATTGCTACGCAATATTTGGCTGGCCGAGAAGTTCAAACTGATGCCGCCACCCCGTAATGTGAAGAGCTACAATCTGTCACACTTTCGAGAAAGAGAAAAGGCTGAAGAATACAAGAAAGTCAGAACACTACTGGAATGGTATGACTAGATGTACTCAAAGAGTCCCGAAGACATTCAATGGATCAGTCCTTGGTTGAAGATACAATTCGCAACCCTCCAATTTGGTAAAGAAGGAGTCCAACTATTGGGTCTCGAGACGTGTATTTGCTACTTTTCACAAAGGATCAGTCGCCAATATGGAAATAGAAAACACATTCCTGATGATGTGAAGGATCCAAAGATCAGCCACGAGTACAAATCAGCCTACATAAAGAAGTTTGAACATGATTGGAGGCTTATTCGTCAGATCGACACCGTTAAGACAACTCTGCCTCGACCTGAAGACCTGGAGACCAGCATGGCTTATAAACAATGCTTCACGGAGTAAGTGATCAGAATTAATCGTGGAAACATCGATAAGGTCACCCAGTTATATCAAAATCAGGAGTAGATTAGGGCTAGTATTTGTTTAGCTTAGTGTAGGATTCGATTCTAAAACTTGCAATTGTTATTTGATCATTAATAAAATTATATTCCATTTTCTTTCTGGTTTATATTCCATGGATTCTAAATAAAACATATCATGCATAATCATGTTTAAACACCACAAGAACATCACCTGGTTAAGGATCGCTTTAACAGATAGCTCCAAAACGCAAAAAACAATACCTGCCTCAAGTTTAGCGTTGTTCAGGAAATCGACTCGACAGGCTATCGATAACTACAACACTTGCGCCAGAATCAGTTGAAGTACATTCTCACGACAGCTCCGAAGATAGACAATCCAACAACAACAAGGAAATGAGAATCTAATTTCTGTTACTGATCTAGCTGAAGCACTAAAGACTCTCACGCTATCCCCTGAATTTTTGAAAGCATTCCAAGTAGCCCAAAAGAGCTGTAATCAGGAGGATGAATCTCTTTTGGTCCATGAGAGTATGCCTTCCCTAAGTGAAGCCTCTGAGGAAAACAATCTGGTTACCGAAGAAATGATTGAAAAGGCCATCAAGGCTAAGTATGGGGATATAGATGCTATACTCAAGGAGAAAAAATCTAGTGCTAAAGATCTTACCCCTACTGGAGAGACCAAGCATGAAGTCAAGCGGTCTCTTCCTCCAGGTGCTAGTTGATGGAGCGCCAAAGATGGAGGCTCTGATAGTAAATCTGATAGATGGGAGTAGCCCTCTTTACAAAGAGAAGATGAAGTTGTTGAAGTTTGATTCCTTCAATGAAGTTGTGGACTTTGCTAAGAAAATCAAAAAGTATCAGGAAGAAGAAACTCAAGAAAGTCCGCAAATGAACTTCAAAAAGAATCCTAGACCGTTTACAGGGTTCAAGAACAACACAGCTCCTGCGCAGGTGGCTAAGTCTGCGTTAAAATCAGTTGTATCCTCTAAGATAGTTGAATTTATTGCAGCCATGCAACGTGTTTCTACTCGAGAGTTGTGCCAGTGGGTTGAAAGTCTGGGAAAGATCTTCTTTAAATGCTGCATGATGAAGGTCCTAGAAAGCTTAAGGCCTTTTCAACCTCTGAACCCTGAAGAGAAGAATAATTTATGTTAATACCATGTGCGGGCAGCGCACAAGACCAATGAGTGTCACACTTTACACAAGGAGATTCAAAGACCCGTCACTGAAGGGAAGATATAGGAACCCGAAAAGAAACCAAGCACAAAGAACAATCCTTTTCCTAACTTTGTACCATTCAATGTGATTCAGTCCGGGATTTCTTCTAACTCTCTGTTAGAACAAATTAGGAAGGCTAATACTGTGATGGAGACAATAACGTCAACTGAGGAAGCTAAATCTTGGAATTTACAAGACATAATTAATCATGTATTTCCATGGGAGAGAGGCCCTAAGAAGATCAACTTAAACCAAATAGAGGTTGATGATGACCTTGATGAGTTTGTAGTAGAGGTGCCACCCCCAAAGATTAAGCCAGTTGCAAATCTAACTAGGAGTGGACGTGTGTATCAACCTCACAACATGGTGGGGGGACCGACTCAAACAACACCCCCTCTGTTCACCACGCCTGAGTCGATGGGAGAAAAGGAAAAGACAATAGTTGAATAGCTGAAGACAACTAACGCCAAGATCAGTGTATGGGAGCTATTGGTAGAATCACCTGATCATCGTTCCGCGTTCATGAAGAAGCTCATGGACATAGCTACCTGTGAGAACGGTCCACCCAGCCCGATGATGAATCTTTAACCTGTTTCCAGGTATGGGCAAAATTCTAGCGGAGCCGGTGGAAGACCGATTGTGCATCCGAGAACTCTAGAGCTCAGAATAAAAAATGTCTGGAATCCCCGATTCTTAATGCCTGGAGCCCTGACTCCGTAATGTCCGGAATCCCTGATTCCTAATGATCCTAGAGCCTAGACTTTGCAATGTCCAAAATCCCAGAGCCCTGACTCCAAAATATTCAAAACCCTGGAGCTTTGACTCCGCAATATCCAAAGCCCTGGAGTTCCCGAAAATTCCAGAAATGTCCAAAAATTTGATTCCAACCTAATGCCTCAAAGCCTTGATTCCGAAAAGCCGGAAATCACCCGAAAACCCTGAAACAGTCATACAAAATTCTCTCGAAAGAGTTTGTACAAAAAGCCGAAAATACTGTACATTTGACGGCGTTGACCCTCTGGATGACTCCCACTTGTCGTCTTCCAGGAGGTGTGAACGAGCCGATCGGCTAGATTGACACCCCGAGATGGCTATAAAAGCCCTCTCCTTCAACCCTTCCAAACACACCTCTCCACATACCTCAAAGAACTATCAAGTTCTCTAAATAGCTTCTAAAGCCTTTCTAAGCTTTCTAAGCCATTCCAAAGCCAATCTAGGCATTTCTGATCAAGTCTTTCCCCCGGAAAACCGATCCCGAATCTGTCGAAAGACCCTAGTACCTGGGCATCGACTGACTTCACCCTAAGCCCCGCATCTCAGGCAAACCATATAAAGAAAACATGTAATAGAATATACCCTAGGTATACCCACTAATATGAGTCATTTTATGGTATATCATTGATAATGTTGGATCGATATCATGAGTATTCCTTTTGCACGAACCCGTTTCTCTGTTAATTCCTGGTTGTGATCTGAACCAGGTGGCAACTCCAAAACTGTATTTAAGAAAACGATTCTCTTTTTAAGCGATGGGTTTTCCGATATTTTTTAAACCAAATTTTTTGGCACATCATAGCCGACCCAATGTCTTTTAATGCGAGATACGAGGTATTCAAACCTTGATATCTGGGCCCCTTGCCTCAATTCTGACGCAAGATCTCCCTCCCTCTGCAAGAAAATGCCGTGACAGGTGACCCCTGTTCGCCCTCCAGGTCCGTGGTAGAAAGTTCTTTTCAAACCTTTTCTTGCCCGCACATGTAATTGGCAACTCCCAAGAATTGACGGGCAAATGCGAGAAAGGGGGGAAGGAGAAGGCTCGCCCGCCCATAGAAATGGCGACTCTGCTGGGGATTCAAAACTGATTTTTGAAAAATGATTTTCGAAAACTATTTTTTGTAAAATGGAAAAAAGTGATATCGATCCAAGTGATATCCCATAAAATGACTCATGAAAGATAATGAAAATAATTCCATCTGCATATTGCATGAAGGTCCCCATGGCCTTCCCGGGTTACAAATGCTCGTTATGCCCCTCCAATATTGTTTGCATAGGCTTGCTGTCGCCTGGATATGCCAATTTCTCAGGGGCGGAAGTCTATGTAAACACGTTACGTACACTTACCGGCTCGTTTTTACCTGCCAAGGTCATCGGGGTCAGGTATATTTAAATAGTGAAAGGATCGCTTCTGACATGCTAACGTCTCAAGGGTCCAATTAGCTGGATGCGCATTGTACCCT